>JAEMWC010000679.1:322500-332500 GCA_016490735.1 Pachyseris speciosa
TTTTCCGCAAAAAGACCTTCACTGGTCTTCTTACCGATTATTTCAGTTTTGCCCCATTGTCATACAAACTGGGACTAGTTCGGACATTAGTCGACAGAGTCTACAAAATTAAGAATACATGGTTTGGCTTTCATAAAGACATCAAAGAACTTGTTTTTATTTTACGGAAGAACTGTTTCCCAAATTCGATCGTCGATAAAAGTATTCGTAAGTATATCTGTGATGCAGTTAATGAAGCTAGCCCACAGAGAAGCCACATTGTTGGGACCAACAAACCTTCTACACATTATTATAAACTTCCTTTCGCGGGCCGTTTTTCCAGCGTTACACTAACTAAACTTAGAAAACTGCTAAGACAATATTGTAGTAATGTTGACATCAAGCTAGTTTTTTCCACTTTTAAGGTTAGACAGTTGTTCAGCGTGAAAGATTTCGTACCACAGGGTCTCCGTTCGCATGTTGTTTATAAATTTGTTTGTGCTGGCTGTAATGCTAGTTACATTGGCGAAACCGCTCGCCACATTTCTACTCGCGTTCGTGAGCACCTATTGTCCGACAAGGTTTCTCATGTTTACAAGCATTTAGTGTCATCTCAGGCTTGTCGAGACTCCTGTTCTACGAATGTTTCACTGTTTTAGACTCTGCAACCTCTAAGTTTCAAATTAAAGTTAAAGAGGCTCTGCATATTAAATGGGAGAGGCCTGTTTTAAACCAACAGTTACAACATGTTGGATTAACCCTTTCTATTTAGTAAGTTTTGTAGTCGAATACCTCATGTTTTACACTTGTTTTCATTATTATTCAAATAATAGTTAATCCTTGTAATATGAAACTCTGTATACAGTTAAAATTCAAATTGTAACGAACATTGCCAACTGAAGATGGCATAAGTATTTTCGAAACATGTCTTAAAAGTGTTGTTTTATTTTTTCAAACCATACTTCCTATCTAGAATAACTGAAAAGTACGGGAGAATTCGTAAATACAAAGTGTGAAATGAAATTAATTTTGTCCATTAGTAGCAATTGAGTGATGACGGTCATTAATGCAAGTGCGGCCGCAACACTACTAGAACAGAGACCTGAAAAAAATTCAGGCTCTGAGCGGGATTCGAACCCACGACCTCTGCGATGCCGGTGCAGTGCTCTCCCAACTGAGCTATCAAAGCCACATGAGAGCGGTCGTATGCGGGTTAGCCCTTTATATGGACGTTATACTTGGCCCAAGTATAGTAAAGAATGAAATTAATTGCATTCTTTACTATACTTGGGCCAAGTATAACGTCCATATAAAGGGCTAACCCGCATACGACCGCTGTCATGTGGCTTTGATAGCTCAGTCGGGAGAGCACTGCACCGGCATCGCAGAGGTCGTGGGTTCGAATCCCGCTCAGAGCCTGAATTTTTTTCAGGTCTCTGTTCTAGTAGTGTTGCGGCCGCACTTGCATTAATGACCGTCATCACTCAATTGCTACTAATGGACAAAATTAATTTCATTCTTTACTATACTTGGGCCAAGTATAACGTCCATATAAAGGGCTAACCCGCATACGACCGCTCTCGTGTGGCTTTGATAGCTCAGTTGGGAGAGCACTGCACCGGCATCGCAGAGGTCGTGGGTTCGAATCCCGCTCAGAGCCTGAATTTTTTTCAGGTCTCTGTTCTAGTAGTGTTGCGGCCGCACTTGCATTAATGACCGTCAAAGTGTGAAATGTTTTCGCTTGTCTCTAATCACTGTCAGATTCAAACAGGTGATGGCGGCGCTTCGCGCTGTGCAAGCACAAATTCGCACTCTGTTGACTTACACTGTTTATAGAAATGTTGAATGTTCCTCCTTGAATGTTCGCCCCCAGCTTGTTTTTGTTCGATTGCTTCTCAATAAAATCATTTAACGGTAAATCCAGTGGAACAAAACGGGAAGCAGAAGCCATGTTTTTGAAACACAAACTTCGAGCGGGCGCTGAGTTGAAGCCCGCGCTTCTCGGAAGCCATTTGAGTGCTTTGCTCTGATTGGCTAAGCGATTCCATTCTGGATGGTGATTGGTTATATTTTCACATGTGAAGAATGCTGTACGCAAAGCTGATTGGACGTATCGCTTTTTTCACATGTGAAAATATAGCACATATAGAATTCTATTTGCAAGGTTTATTGCCTAAAATTCTCGCTATATGTATAATAAAATAGTTTACTGCTTATTTGCTGCTGTTTGTGTCGAATTTTGGTTCTTAAATATCCATGGACAGACCTTGTAAAATGTTTTATTTTCACCAGACTCTAATCACAGCTTTTCCTCTTTTCGAAACGTACGTAATGCAACAGTGCAAATTGGAAGGATACACCGGAGGGATGTTTTCTCCATGCGTTCTTCGCACGATATTTGGCCTCCTTTGTTACACACGAAACGTCATTGGAGGGTGTCAGATTTATCTTAAACGTCAACTACTTGGACAAAATATTCCAGGGCCAGTCTGACAGCTTTTCTAATTATTCATAGGAGACAAAGGAAATAAAGTTCATACCACAACATGTACACAATCAATTCCCAAGATAGAGATAGAGGTGGAGATGGAGATGGAGATAGAGATGGTGATGGAGATGGAGATTGAGATGGAGATACAGGTAGAGATAGAGATAGAGATGGAGTGGAGATGGAGATGGAGATAGAGATGGAGATAGAGATGGAGGGGGAGATGAAGATGGAGAAGGAGACAGAGATGGTGATGGAGATGGAGATACAGGTAGAGATAGAGATGGAGTGGAGATGGTGATGGAGATAGAGATAGCGATAGAGATAAAGATAGAGGTGGAAATGAAGATAGACATGGAAAGAGATAACGATTAATGTAAAGGTGACAAGGTTAAAACATTATTTTATTTGCTTCAACGCATGCCATACTTGAGTTTATTATAAATATACCGAGAATTTTAGGCAATAAACCTTGCAAATAGAATTCTATATGCGCTATATTTTCACATGTGAAAAAAGCGATACGTCCAATCAGCTTCGCGTACAGCATTCTTCAGATGTGAAAATATAACCAATCACCATCCAGAGTAGAATCGCTTGGCCAATCAGAGCAAAGCACTCAAATGGCTTCCGAGAAGCGCGGACTTCAACTCAGCGCCCGCTCGAAGTTTGTGTTTCAAAGACATGGCTTCTGCTTCCCCTCCCTACCTTACTGTACTTAATTATTAATTATATATATATATATATATATATATATATATATATATATATAATAGCCAAGAACTGGAAAATACGACTTTGCCAATATTTCGTCTTTATTAAAAGACTTCATCAGGGCAACTGATGTGAAAGCGGTTAAAACCGTTATGAGATATACGCTAACTGATGTGAGACGCTAATACGAGACTTTAAGCTGCTCGCGCGCTGTAAAGCGCGCGCGTTACATATAAGTGAAGCAATGAGAGCGATATTAAAATAAATCCCTTCGATGATTCCTACTACAGAAAAAATCATCACTATTAAGACCCAGTGGATAAATACATCGAAGACGGTATGCCCACTTGGCCTCCCTATCCCTAAGATATTTCTCACTTGAACACTTGTCTATTAACTGTATTCTAACATCACTCAAACCATGATGGTCTGCCTGATTGAAATGCCTGTATATAACATCGTATTTAAGTTTATTCTCAGAGGATAGTCCTCTGCGCGCATTAATCCTAGACTTGTGGTTATTAAATCTAGTCCTAAATTTGTTAATAGTAGATCCCACATATTGCATTTGACACATAGCACAAGACAATAGGTAGACTACGTGCTCTGAATTACAATCCAGCTTAAAATTAAAAGTAACTGCACAATTCCTCAGCCCGTTTATCAAACAAAGCATCCGTGGAACATATATATATATATATATATATATATATATATATATATATATATATATATATATATATATATATATCACAAGCATTAGTCACAAACAGTTAATCTTCATGAAGAAACATAAACTATCACAAATGAAGATAACCCACATGTTTTGTTCCACACCTATATTTCGACCACATAAAGTGGTCTTCATCAGGGTAAAATTACAGTTACAAGCGCACGCGTCATACTACTTTTAAAAGTGTAAACTTAAACAGCAAAATCACAAAATCTCTCCCAGTAACTCTACTTTTAAAACAAATGCCCTCATCCAAGAAATCACAAACCCTGCATCGTCTAACCCCACATCTACCACAACCGTTAACAGTAACTGGTGTCTTAAGTTCGGAATGTACCAGAATGTCCTTAAGGTATTTAGGCCGCCGGAAAGCCACCATGGGCACCTGTTCTAAGGCCAGCTGGCAGCGCCTAGAAGACTGCAAAACAGGATGAAGCCTGTGTAATATTTTAGAAATACAAGGGAGTGCCGGATAAAATGTGACCACAAAAGGAATACGTTTATTAGAAGCAGGCTGCTTATCCCTAAGGGTTTGTTCCCTGGGAATCCTACGCGCTCGATCTATTTACCCCTCCACATGCTTCCTGTTATAACCCCTTTTAACCAAGTAACTGCACAATTCCTCAGCTCATTTATCAAACAAAGCATCCGTGGAACACATATACATATATATATATATATATATATATATATATATATATATATATATATATATATATATATATATATATATATAAACAGTTAAAAAGACCGAAAATGGACAACTTTTGGTTCAAAAAACGATAAAAATTTAAAAATTTATGATTAAAAAACGTTTCGGTCTCTCGACCTTCGTCAGTTACAAACAGAATGTTAAAAACCTACAACTTAAATATGATTTTACAACAATGGTTACAAATTACATACGGGTTACGTAACTCAGACAATGAAACGAAAAACAATAGGTGTACAAAAAGTATGAAACGACTACGGTAAATTAACAGGATGCGGAATAACAACAATAATAGAACTAGTGATAAATGTTATGTAATTGTCGCAGCGCAACAGGTTCCCCATCAAGGGCCTCTGAATCATCATACCTGTCAGTATCATAACAAAATCCGTAAAGAGGGCCCTTAAACAATAAGTAATAATTTCCCAACAAAGAGCCTTTGAATGACCTAGCTAGCACAAAAATAACAGAATCCCCAAAAGAGGGCCCCTGAGCGCTGAAGCAACTACAAGTGCTAAAGATTACAATTAATGAGTCGGTACATACTGACTTGTTAAAATATATAAAAATAAATTCACTGCCAATACGCACCTTAAGAAAATCGCAACCTATTGTCCAAACTCTGCTGAAATTAAGTATAATGGATGCGGTTTTTTGAATGAAATTCTTGTCTTTTATTAAGTCCATAAGGTGAAAGGGAAAACAACTGCGCACTCCAGTATGCTTCTTTCGTAATTAATAGCTGTTCAGTGTTTTCGGACGTGTTAGTTTGGATTTGATCGATACATTGAAATGTAAAGTCCGATAGCACGTGCGGAGTTCGGTTGAAGTGTGTGGCGACCTCGCAAGTCTTCTTATTGGTTCTCATGGACGATTTGTGATTTCTAAATCTAACTTTAAATTCCGTGGTGGTCGATCCAACATACTGGAGATTGCATTTCTTACAATGAACCAAATAAATCACATTTGAGGAATTACACGAAAGTTTCTGCCGAACAAAATAGGTTTTACCAGTTTGTGCGCTGGAAAAAGTTTGAGAGTTGACAAAGAAATTCTTGCAAAGATCGCATCTAGATTTATCACATGTGAAACAGCCGGCTGTGGATGCTGTATTTGATTGAAGCGAGCTCTTACCGCACTTAGAAGGTGCCAAAATTTCTTTGAGGTTCTTAGGTCTGCGAAAAGATGAAATAATAGAATTCGGTGGGAAAAGCTTCCTAAGGTTTGGAGATGAAAGCAAAAGATGAATATGCTTTTTGATTAACCTATTAATAGACGGTAAAT
Source organism: Pachyseris speciosa (assembly GCA_016490735.1). Lineage (NCBI taxonomy): Eukaryota > Metazoa > Cnidaria > Anthozoa > Scleractinia > Pachyseridae > Pachyseris > Pachyseris speciosa. The sequence goes on from JAEMWC010000679.1 coordinate 328,411, forward strand.
TGGGATTATATGTGAGAACAAAAGGAAAAATCTTTTTAGACTCCTTGACTTTGGCTTTAAGTAAGTCATTTCTCGGAATATTCGCTGCCCTAGAAAATTCACGTGAAACCAATTCTGCCGAATATCCCGAATATCCCTGTTCGATTAGATAGCCCCAGTCTTTTGGCGAGAAAATCGTCCTCAGAACAATTCCTACGTAGTCTCGAAGCGACCCCAAAGGGGATCGCTTTGAAAACATGTTTAGGATGGGCACTCTTTTGTTCTCACATATAATCCCAATTTACCGTCTATTAATAGGTTAATCAAAAAGCATATTCATCTTTTGCTTTCATCTCCAAAACTTAGGAAGCTTTTCCCACCGAATTCTATTATTTCATCTTTTCGCAGACCTAAGAACCTCAAAGAAATTTTGGCACCTTCTAAGTGCGGTAAGAGCTCGCTTCAATCAAATACAGCATCCACAGCCGGCTGTTTCACATGTGATAAATCTAGATGCGATCTTTGCAAGAATTTCTTTGTCAACTCTCAAACTTTTTCCAGCGCACAAACTGGTAAAACCTATTTTGTTCGGCAGAAACTTTCGTGTAATTCCTCAAATGTGATTTATTTGGTTCATTGTAAGAAATGCAATCTCCAGTATGTTGGATCGACCACCACGGAATTTAAAGTTAGATTTAGAAATCACAAATCGTCCATGAGAACCAATAAGAAGACTTGCGAGGTCGCCACACACTTCAACCGAACTCCGCACGTGCTATCGGACTTTACATTTCAATGTATCGATCAAATCCAAACTAACACGTCCGAAAACACTGAACAGCTATTAATTACGAAAGAAGCATACTGGAGTGCGCAGTTGTTTTCCCTTTCACCTTATGGACTTAATAAAAGACAAGAATTTCATTCAAAAAACCGCATCCATTATACTTAATTTCAGCAGAGTTTGGACAATAGGTTGCGATTTTCTTAAGGTGCGTATTGGCAGTGAATTTATTTTTATATATTTTAACAAGTCAGTATGTACCGACTCATTAATTGTAATCTTTAGCACTTGTAGTTGCTTCAGCGCTCAGGGGCCCTCTTTTGGGGATTCTGTTATTTTTGTGCTAGCTAGGTCATTCAAAGGCTCTTTGTTGGGAAATTATTACTTATTGTTTAAGGGCCCTCTTTACGGATTTTGTTATGATACTGACAGGTATGATGATTCAGAGGCCCTTGATGGGGAACCTGTTGCGCTGCGACAATTACATAACATTTATCACTAGTTCTATTATTGTTGTTATTCCGCATCCTGTTAATTTACCGTAGTCGTTTCATACTTTTTGTACACCTATTGTTTTTCGTTTCATTGTCTGAGTTACGTAACCCGTATGTAATTTGTAACCATTGTTGTAAAATCATATTTAAGTTGTAGGTTTTTAACATTCTGTTTGTAACTGACGAAGGTCGAGAGACCGAAACGTTTTTTAATCATAAATTTTTAAATTTTTATCGTTTTTTGAACCAAAAGTTGTCCATTTTCGGTCTTTTTAACTGTTTTTTATCATTCGCCGAATAAGGACTGTGAATCATTAGTGATCCTTTTGGTTCTGCATCTTTCGTTGGCCCAGGAAGCGCTTTCAACCGTCTATATATATATATATATATATATATAATATATATACACAAATGAAGAGCGAAAACAATGTTTTCTATCCTTCACCTATATTTCGGCCAAGTTTACCGGCCTTCATCAGGGTGAATGGCTTACATACATTTCAAATTTGAAATAACACAAGCAAACAAAGCGCGCGCGCGCTTGTAACAGTACTAGAAGGTACACGTAAAACAATGGAAACTCAGCGCGTATTAACCCTATTACCCCTATTTTGACTGAAAAAGAAGTCACTTTCATTCAACCCTTGAGGCTTAATAGTCCCGAGCCTATAGGCCCACTGTCCCTCTTTGTCCAAAAGTGACGACTCATCGGCTACTCTGTCAATCAGCTGGACTGAGACATCTTCCAGTCCATGATGTCCTGGACTGAAGAAATGCCGGTACACTATATCGTCCTTCGCCTTGTTAGCAATGGAGAGTCCTGAATGTGCTCTCAGGCGAGATTTGTGGTTGTTGAATCTTAATCTAAACTTGGTAGTCGTAGAACCTACATATTGTTTCTGACAAACTTTGCACGATATTAAATACACAACATTAGTACTATTACAATTTAACTGATGATTAATGGAATAGCCTTTTCCAGTGCTTTTTGAACTAAACCTATCGCCCGGTTTTAGAAACTTGCATACTTGACAACGTCTATTGTCGCATTTCTTGGTTCCACTACAACCCCGTTCTGTGTGTTGTGAGCCCAATTTCGCGTGTACGAGATAGTCCCTAAGACTCTTAGGTCTTCGAAACGCCATAAGGGGAACCTCCTTGATGGCTTTCCTGCATCTTTCTGAACAATGCAGAAGGGGTTGCAAATCTCTTAGAAAACCACCAATGTTAGGAAGGTTAGGGTGGTAGGTTACCACCATAGGGACTTTACAATTGGCATTCCTGGGGCGTGGTGTCAATGCTTCCTCCCTACTTTTCAAACGCGCTCGCTGTATCTGTCGAAGAACAAACTCTTGTTTGTACCCTCTCGCCACCAGAAATGTACAGAGATCAGCAACCCTACGCTCAAACCCCTCACTTGTAGAACAGATCCGTTTAAGTCTTAGAGCCTGAGCGTATGGTATGCTATTCTTGCACATCCGAGGATGACACGATGTGTGAAATAGATACTGATGTTTATCCGTAGGTTTAACGTATAGATCAGTCTCTAATCTCCCGTCATTGTTGATAACCTGTACATCCAGGTAATTAATTTGCTCTGTCGACCAGTTCCACGTAAACTTAATGGTATCATGGGCGTCATTGAGATAATTCAAAAATGTTTTCAGTTCATCCTCGCCCCTAGTCCACACCATAAAGATATCATCAATGTATCGTAACCAAACAAGTGGTTGTACTTGCGCCCTTGATAGCAACTTTCGTTCTAGTCTATCCATAAATAAATTTGCGTAGGCTGGCGCCATTTTCGTTCCAATAGCTGTCCCTAAAATCTGAAGGTAGTGTTTCCTATTAAATTCGAAATTATTGTTTTTTAGCACTAGTTCAGTCAGGTCCACAATCACATCAGTAGGTATTTCTGGATTACTTCGGATATCAAGAGCCTCCCTGATCGCTTCGAGTCCCTCGTCATGGGGTATGTGTGGATATAGACCCACCACATCTAGTGTCACCAATATAGCATTTTCGGGGAGTGTGCCGACATCCTGAAGTTTCTTCAAAAAATCATTCGTATCTTTGACATATGATGGAATTGCTGTAACAAGCGGTTTAAGATGGTAATCAACAAACTCCGAGATCCTAGTTGCTATCAAGGGCGCAAGTACAACCACTTGTTTGGTTACGATACATTGATGATATCTTTATGGTGTGGACTAGGGGCGAGGATGAACTGAAAACATTTTTGAATTATCTCAATGACGCCCATGATACCATTAAGTTTACGTGGAACTGGTCGACAGAGCAAATTAATTACCTGGATGTACAGGTTATCAACAATGACGGGAGATTAGAGACTGATCTATACGTTAAACCTACGGATAAACATCAGTATCTATTTCACACATCGTGTCATCCTCGGATGTGCAAGAATAGCATACCATACGCTCAGGCTCTAAGACTTAAACGGATCTGTTCTACAAGTGAGGGGTTTGAGCGTAGGGTTGCTGATCTCTGTACATTTCTGGTGGCGAGAGGGTACAAACAAGAGTTTGTTCTTCGACAGATACAGCGAGCGCGTTTGAAAAGTAGGGAGGAAGCATTGACACCACGCCCCAGGAATGCCAATTGTAAAGTCCCTATGGTGGTAACCTACCACCCTAACCTTCCTAACATTGGTGGTTTTCTAAGAGATTTGCAACCCCTTCTGCATTGTTCAGAAAGATGCAGGAAAGCCATCAAGGAGGTTCCCCTTATGGCGTTTCGAAGACCTAAGAGTCTTAGGGACTATCTCGTACACGCGAAATTGGGCTCACAACACACAGAACGGGGTTGTAGT
>JAEMWC010000679.1:337500-340000 GCA_016490735.1 Pachyseris speciosa
TAGTAATCCAGGGTTTATAGAGAGTATAACCTTTAGCCTTGACTTTTTTCAATGGAAAGCAACGATTGTAAATAGCTTATACTTCTTGAGAAAACTTCCATACGCCTGGGAAGGATCACTATAACCTAGCAACTCCGCCCAGTTGACATTTTCAATCTCTGACTTGAACTTAGTTAAATTTTGCTGATTTTTGGAGCGAAAGGTAAAATACTTATTTCTATCAAAAGCCTGTTCATACCCTGATATAACAGCGAAAATGGGAAGATGATCAGTGAACAGTGTATTGGAAGCAATCCGCATGGAGGCGGAAGGTAGTCTGCAGAATGAATTACAGGATAATGTGGTTAGGACAGGGGGGGAAACGTCAGCAGGTAGTAATATGGGAGTTGGAAGAGAACGTAACGAGTTACCGGCAAGGCGGTTTGGAATGAGTACGGATGCAGGGCTAGATACAATCAATCAATACAATCAATACAATCATACTGTTGTCAATCTTTTGAAGAGACTACTTACCGAAGCGAAAATATCTCTTTTGTCTAAGGGATTGAAATTTTGCCCTATGCCGGAAAAGATTGATGTTTATAATCTTAGGAAGGACATAAGAGATTATATCAGACGGATTAGGTTACGTGAGTATTTTTATTCTGAAGATGAAGTTGATGGGGACTTTTCAGATAAGCCAGCGTTCAGAAATAAGTCAAAATGCTGTCTGGAGAAGAACAGAGAAATAGCCATAGAGGCGTACGTGGACGCTGTTGAAAAGGCAATTTTAGCGTACGATTTGGATAAAACATATTGGCGTAATATAATAAGGGATGAACAGAGGGCGCTAGACAATTTGAGGGGTTATGAAGATATAATCATAAAGCAAGCAGATAAAGGTTCTGCGGTCGTTGTAATGGATAGGGACGCATATATAGAAGAAGCCATGCGACAGCTAGATGATTCGGAAGTATATACGTTATTGGATAGAGATCCTACTCGGGACATGATGAAAGAGAGCAATACGAAACTAAATGAGTGTTACAGCAAAGGGAATATTGATGAGAAAACGCGAGATTATCTTTTGGCGTCTGAAGATGTGAAGCCTGGTAGGTTTTACCTATTATCGAAGATACATAAACAGGGTTGTCCAGGTGGACCAGTGATTTCTGGATGCAACACTCGTACAGAGAAGATCTGTGAATTTGTGGACCATAAAGTACGACCATTAGTGCAAGGGATATGATTTTTTAAAGACGTTAGGAGAGCTGGGAAGGCTACCAGAAGGGTCCATTTTGTGTACAATTGATGTGGTTGGCCTGTACCCCCACATTCCACATGATGGAGTTGTTGCAGCTTTGAAGGAAGCATTACTGAAATTCGATGGTTTCAATGAGGGTAATTAGGAGGGATCATTGAATGAGGACGTAGTCACTTTTACAGAGTTGGTGTTGAGAAATAACAGCTTTGAATTCAATGGCAAACATTATCTACAAAAGCTGGGAACAGCGATAGGAACAAGAATGGCTCCTTCATATGCAAATATCTTAATGGCTAATTTGGAAAGACGTCTACTTCGGGATGCAGAAGTCAAGCCCTATATTTTGTGGAGATACATTGATGATATATTTATCATATGGACGGAGGTGAAAGGAAGTTGGAGGAATTTATAAAATACTTAAACAATGCCCATAACACGATCAAATTTACTTCAAAGTGTTCTGTGAATGAAATAGAATTTTTAGATGTTAGGGTGATCAACAAGTCAGGTGTATTGGAGACGGATGTATTTGTTAAACCAAGGACAGTCACCAATATTTACATTACAGTTCCTGCCATCCGGGTGCCTGTAAGAAGAGCATACCGTATGCTCAAGCGATGCGATTACGTAGGATTTGTTCCAAGCCCTATTTTTTTGAGAAGCGGGCGGAGGAAATGGTGGAATACTTAATTGGAAGGGGTCATAAGACGAACTTCGTGGAAAAACAAATCGGGAGAGTCAGACGTATGACCAGAGAGGAGGCTTTTAGGAGTAAACAACAAACACGCAGTGCAAAAACATCTTTTGTTGTAACTTACCATCCTGGCTTGCCGAACATAAGTAAATTACTCAGAGAGCTACATCCCATTTTGAAGTCATCGGATCGATGTAAAAAAGCCATCAAGGATATCCCTTTGGTGGCATTCAGAAAACCTAAAAGTTTGGGGACTACCTGGTGCGTGCGAAGATAAATAGCCATGGTTCTGCAGAAAATGTGCATGGAACGTGGAAATGTAAATCAAGTCGATGTGAAGTCTGTAGGTATTTAGAGGAAAAGGACTATTTTGTGTGTACTCATAATGGCAGGAAGTACTCTATTAACTATAGTCTTGATTGTAACTCAAGTAATGTGGTTTACTTGATCACTTGTAAGAGGTGTTCAGTACAGTATGTGGGGTCCACTGTTACAAAGTTGAGAATAGGGTTTAACAACCATAAATCCAGAATAAGACGCCATAGAAGATTGAACGAGACACA
>JAEMWC010000679.1:347500-483758 GCA_016490735.1 Pachyseris speciosa
CAGCTAGTTCCAGCAGTAAGTTGAATGCTGCTATCTAGGCTGTTTAGAATATCGTGAAGCTCCTTCAATTTATCCTCACCATAAGGCCAGTTTATGTAGCAGTCATCCAAGAACCTTCTCCAGTTTGTATAAACATAATGTACATATATATATATATATATATATATATATATATATATATATATATATATATATGTATGTATGTATGTAATAAACAAATTACAGCATAGAAAGTGCTTTGTACGGATGTTTATTCACTCGTTGCAAAACTTTGGAAAACTCACTCGTTCGCTTCGCTCACTCGTTCGTTTTCCCAAGTTTTGCAACTCGTGAATAACAATCCGTACGTCGCACTTTCTATGCTGTAATCTATATATAGCAATTTCGTTTCATTAGCTGCGAAGTTTGTAATCTTTATTATGAGTGGGTTGGGAGTTTTTTGCGGAGTCAATTTACCGGGGTTGTTTTCGTTGCTTTGGGAATTATTAAGCTCACAGGGAGGAATTTAATATGAATAACTCTCATGGCTCATATGGCGTTTAAATCACATTCAGTTAGACGAATACGACTAAATACGAATACGAAATATGAATACGAATACGACTAAATACGAATGCGAATGCGAATACGACTAAATCACATTCAGATGGACGAATACGACTAAATTTTAAGTAACATCGACTGCTCTCTACATGTCCAGTTCAAAGCGAAGACAAGCTTTCAATCACCAAGCTGACCTTACAGGACCGCTTTCTATATTAGGTAGCAGCCGGAATAATCAGCGCGCCCCTTCTTTTTCCACTTCCGCTTCCATCTTCGTTCTCCACTCTGTATGACCTTGCAAGGGCTTTTCCCTTGGGGATGGATCTTATGTTAGCTCCTTCGTTCTCTGACTTTCCACGCTTTTTCTCACGCCTTTTCTTTTGCTTTTCTTGCCTCAATTTCTTTCTCTCTTGCTGGGCATTTTCTGGGCTTCCTTTCGGTTGGAAAAGATTTGGTGAAAACTTTTAGGATCGTAGGATTACATGGAAGGAAGTGCAGGTGGGTAGTTGAACAAGATTTTCACTCAAATTTTCGGGTCAACCTCACGTTTTTTTGTGTTTTCTGCGGCCTGTTTGACGGAATTGTGCTCATTCGGGTATGCATTGAAAGATCTCTTCTCCCTACATATGTTACATGGTAAAGTCGTCTGCGAGCGTCAAAACTGATGACGTCACAAATGGTACAAGGGTTGTGGTTCCGCACGGGCGCTTTTGGCCGGTGTAGGAGTGAAAGGGTTAAACTTTGCGAATCGGTTAGCAAACGTAAACGTTTCCTCCAAGTCTTAAGCAATGTTTGGAACTCCGGTTAATTTATGAGAAGATTGACGCTATATTTAAAGATTCATCTTACGCCTTTCTTTTATATTGTATTACATTTTATTATTTTTGTATTGTATATGTTGTGGTTCAATTTTTTGCCTGTTTTTTGGGGTATGGTAATGTGTGGTAATGTATGATAATTAGTTTAAACAACGGTGAAAAATTTTAAACCAAGGATAAAATTCAACGCTAATATATATATTGTTGCCTCTGAAAATCCCCCTTGGGGAACTGGGAATGATAGACTTATAAGGCCGTGATAGCAGAACGGGTATGAAGGCCTAAGGTATTGAGAATCACCCAGACGAAAGGGTGATAGTGTAATCAAGTTAGCACTGCTTACGAAAACGTTTTCCTTTCTTGTAGAATGTAGTAAAAGAGATCGAAGGTGTTCAAACAAGGAGGGACAACAAACCACTACAGAAGGTCGAAATCAGCCAGAGTGGAGTCATAGATGTACCAGAACCGTTTGAAGTTTCAAAGGAAGGAGTAACTGGTTAAAAAACATTTTTTTATTCTGGGCCAGTTTTAAGGCTGCTGTTTCTTCTTTCTTAAGCATACGTCATTACAACCTTATGAAGGAGAGCTTTCTAAAATATCTTTAAATAGTAATGTCCATTCCGGACTATCAATATTTATAATATAGCTGGTAGATTCGTGTAGTCAAATTCAATTGCGCGAGCGCGCTTCATATTCCTATTGTGCATGCTGATGACGTAGGGAATTTCTCTTTAAAACTACCGCGTTGAAAATGTTATAAAACAATTGGTTCATGTGTAAGCTCTAAGTTCATCGAGATATGAAGCACTTGGGCAGTTTGGAGAGCACTCAAGAAGCTAGAGGTGCTCTCGGCTACGCCTCGAGCAGCTCTTACGCATCTTTCTTGCTCTCCAAACTTCCCACCTGCTTCATATGTCGATGAACGCACGCTGACACATGAACCAATTGTTTAATTTCCATTGCATCATTGTCGGTCACTTCTGCATATTTTGGTATTTCTTGTATATCGTTTGTTTACATCTACGACGCAAGCATGTACATAAGTGGACAATTTACTTGTAAAATGCATTGTGATATTCTGCGTTTTCCTGCAAATTTTCTATCTGCGTAACAAGCGACTAACAGACAATATGGCACTCATCAAATACAATGACTGCAATAAAGACTTTTTTTATTGAACTCATTATGGACTGTATATTTGTATGAATGAAGCCTTTGTAAATACAGGTCGGCTTTGCTCTAGTTGAGAACTCAGTTATTTCGACTACACGCACACGCTGGATTTTGTTGTAAGGTGTTTTACAGTATATTTTAGTCTGTAATTTCTGCTTGAGAATGCCTTCTTCGGTCAATAGCGGAAACCGATCTGCCGGTTTGGATCCACAATCCCGTGTCCTTGGTTCGTTTGGCATCGGCACAAAATCCAGCCTGGCCAACCGTAACCACAACCAGGTATCTACCGACGCACCAATTGTCACTTTCAACACATATGCAACAAACCTGACTGTGACGCGACCACCCTGTTTCCCAGTGCCCCGAAGCATCCCAACCCTAACACATCCCACCCTCTTTAAGTGTCCCTTCCAACATTCCTTGCCTCGCCAGAGAGTTCACCCATCATCCCGACCTATCGTTTACTGGCAGCCTTCTGTGCGATCTTCACTAGGGTTGCAGCCTTGCCTACTCTGACCCTAACCTGCAGTCAGCTTTCCTTCCTACCTGTGCATTCTCCATGGCCTTAGCCACACTGCAGGACCTTTTGTCAGCTCTCCTTTTCCAAACCTCCAATGCTCTTCCCTTGGTGTGGTACCAAAGAAGGACCGGACTTGGCACAATATCATGGACCTCTCTTCTCCTCATGTTTCTTCAATTAACAATCACATCTCCAGAGATCACTACACCTTGCACTATTCCACCTTTGACCACGCCCTAGCTCTTGTTTCCCATCATGGCAGGAATGCAGTCATGGCCAATCTAGATATTAAGTATGCCTTTCCCCTGTCTCCAGATAGGGCAGAATATTGGTTTAAGATCATACCCGTAACTTTTCAAACGCCTAGCCGACGCCTTTGACTGGCTGTTAAACACAAATCACCAGTTTCAAGAATCCCGCTACTTACTCAGAACCTAAATTGTTCAGGGAGCTAACAAGAAAACCAACCCTTTGTTTTTATTGAATTTAATTAATCATATATTGTAAATTTACTATATTGTAAAAAAATATGTACACTGACAAAAGCGTAATAAAGATTATTATTATTATTATTATTATTATTAATATTATTATCATTATGAAAGGTGTTCGTCATCGTGGTTTCAAATGATAGCTGAGTTAATCTTTTGTCTCCCGATTGAGTCACAAAGATGTGGATCGCGACGTTTCGACCGCTATACTTCTGGTCTTCATCAGGCGATGGTGTCGACTGGCTGCGTGTGAGTATAAGAAGCACCGTGGCTGGTGGTGATTGGTGCGTTTCGATCCTCGCTTAGGCTGTTGTCGTTCAGACGAGAAATTGTTCCCTCAGCGGTCCGCTTTGGTACTGATCGGCTGTTGTGTTGTTTGATCGTGGGCATCCACGCTTCAGGAATTTCAATTCCACTGTCCCTGTTGATGTTGTTAGGGTGAAGTCTTATGTGAATAGCCTCTTTAACCCAAAACAAATAATTCAAACAAAGGGAATACATTATTAATAACAATTTAGGTGAAAAAAGTATTACTTTCATACTAACTACTAAGAATGAAATATATTTAGACAAACTATTTAAGAATTAATAACACTATTATAACCATCAATCATAGAATTCTTTATATTTTGACGAAATCTAAAAAATGGAGTGATTTGTTTAACATAAATTGGTAATGAATTCCCGAGTGTCAGGGTAGCAGTGTACCGAAGGGAACGAATACCATATTGAGTTGTTTGAACTGGGTTTACAAACAGGTTCTCATTCAGTGATTGACGAGTATAATATGAATGAACAGAAGATATTGGCTTAAAGTAGTCAGTAAAACAGGAAGGAGTTATTTTATGAGACCACTGATAAACAAAAGAAAGAATCTCAAGATGAATTATATCAGAAAATTTTAACAGGTTGAGAGATTTCAACAGTGGTTCTGAATGTGACGTCATAATTCTAAAAACGTCAGAAAACGTCATAATTCTGAGTATAAGCTTTTGCAAAGTAATCACAGGCTTTAAATAAGTTGGATAAGTTAAACCCCAAACTAGTATACCATAAGTGAGAAAGGGGTAGATTAGCGAATAATAAAGCATACGAAGTATATCAATGTCAACATAGTACCTCAATTTTGAGAAAATTCCGACAGTTTTAGACAGTTTTAGGCAGAGCTCATTAATATGATTCTTCCATGTTAGATTTGAGTCAAAGGTAACACCTAGATATTTAACCGTGGAAACTTTTTTTAGAATGAAAGAGAATAAAGTTAAAAATAAAAAAAAAGGTTGACACTGGCTAAAATGTTGTGTTGGACGTTTCGGCAACTGCTGTTGCCTTCTTCAGCAAAAGATAAAAATGCAAATGTCTAACGGCGTCCTGATGGTATATGATGTATGTTAATATTAAATCGCATCTCGAAAGAATATTTTAAAGGTTAAACCAAGTCTCTAGAGCATTCTTAAATACTTCTACAAATTCTTTATGCTATTGTAAACGTTTGGAAGCGCTATGTGTTCGTTTATAGCGTTCATATCTCGCACGGAATGCCAAGCCTCAAGAATAAGTCTTTGTCGCCATGTTGATGACCTGTCAACAATTTCGACGTTCGCCAAATCTATTTGGTGACTGTGACGCACGTGGTGTTTGGCCAACAAGGAATTTTCGTCTAATGTTGCTATGGCCTTTGCGTGCTCTTTGACGCGTGTTTTTAGCGCGCGCGCGATGTCTGACCGATGTAAACACAATCACAATCTTTGCATTTGATCTTATACACGATTCCTCTAGAAGCCTCTTTCTCGATCTTGTCTTTCGGTTTTTTAAGTATGTTTGCAATTGTCCGAATAGGCTTATGAGCGACCTTGATGTTGAAGCGTCGAAGAACAATACTTAAAAAACCGAAAGACAAGATCGAGAAAGAGGCTTCTAGAGGAATCGTGTATAAGATCAAATGCAAAGATTGTGATTGTGTTTACATCGGTCAGACATCGCGCGCGCGCTAAAAACACGCGTCAAAGAGCACGCAAAGGCCATAGCAACATTAGACGAAAATTCCTTGTTGGCCAAACACCACGTGCGTCACAGTCACCAAATAGATTTGGCGAACGTCGAAATTGTTGACAGGTCATCAACATGGCGACAAAGACTTATTCTTGAGGCTTGGCATTCCGTGCGAGATATGAACGCTATAAACGAACACATAGCGCTTCCAAACGTTTACAATAGCATAAAGAATTTGTAAAAGTAATTAAGAATGCTCTAGAGACTTGGTTTAACCTTTAAAATATTCTTTCGAGATGCGATTTAATATTAACATACATCATATACCATCAGGACGCCGTTAGACATTTGCATTTTTATCTTTTGCTGAAGAAGGCAACAGCAGTTGCCGAAACGTCCAACACAACATTTTAGCCAGTGTCAACCTTTTAAACATATTTTTATTTTTAACATGCCTGGCTACACACCAAACATTTTTAGAATAAAGTTAGTTTTAAGAATACTAAGTGCTAATCTATTAGATTTCATCCACTCTGCAACTGCTTTTAGCTCATGATTTAACTTTACTTCAATATCGTTTAGGTTCTTACAGGAGCAATATATGAAATTAATCGCTGCTGTCTGCGTTTTTTGGTAAATCATATAAGCTGATGATGTAATACTTTCCTTCATAGATCTAATAAAACCAGAAAACAGAAATTATACGATTTGAGTGATCCAGTGGATTATTAACCGTCTTCCCCGAAACATCGTCCATTTAAGAGTGATTGTCAGTAAAAATCAAAGAAATCGTGGGCACGGTCAAAAAATCGATTTCGCTCATACTTTGTAGTTTGAAGGCTTAGGTAATTAATAGAAGGATATAAGGTGAGTTTTTTTGAAATATTCGATATAACGGCAGAAAGCCACAAAAAACGGTCATCCTACCGGAAGCTCGGATTTCACCTCGCGAGAACTCGAAATTTTACACTTTTCATCTCCTCGCTACACAGACGTTTACACAGCTATGAATATTTCTCAATCGTTATTGAATATATTGGTTCTTCTTGTGTCAAAGTATAGCAAGTTTTAAAATATCTGCTCATCAGTGAGCGAATTGATCCCCGATTAACTAGACACAATTTTCTCATTTACCCAAAAGTCTAAAATAATCCAAATTCAGCGAGGTAAAAAGCTGACCGGTAGTGCCTCAAATGCTCTGATATGTTAACCAAAGACAATTCCAATGATTCTCGCGAAGTGAAATCCGAGCTTCCGGTAGGATGAACGTTTTTCGTGGCTTTCTGCGGAAAGCCACGAAAAAAACCTTATAACCTTATATCCTTCAGTTACTTACCTAAGCCTTCAAACTGACAAAGTATGAGCGAAATCGAATTTTTGACCGCGGCCACATTTTTGCAATTTTCTTCGATTTTTACTGACATTTACTCTTAATGTTTAAATCAAATGACAAAGAATCATTTTCAAACTATCGACCGATTTCCGCTTTCCCACGTTTCTCAAAAATATTGGAGGAGTTAATGTGTAAGAGAATTGTCAAGCTTTTGGATAAGTATAATATTGTAAATGAAAATCAATACGAATTTCTGAAAAGACGCTCGACAAATTACAATTACATAAGATCTATCACTAGTTCAATTGTTTTTAGTTATTTCGCATCCTGTTAATTTACCGCAGTTTTGCATTTTTTGTACGCCTATTGTTTTTTTGTTCCAGTTTCGTTACTACTATCATTGTCTAAGTTACGTAACCTGTATGAATTTAAGTCGTAAGTTTTTAAGGGTAAGTGCACAGGAAAATCGAGCAAAAGGCGGCCACAGTCGAAAACCTAACCTACCCTCATTTTAAATCTATAGAGAAGTACTAACGAGTTTACAAACCTCCTGGGGTTTATTTTCCGAAATACGGTCGATTTTTGGAATTGAGATTTTTGATTTCGCCCGTCTGACGCCTGAAATTAGCCGCCTCACAAGGGAAAATAGACCGGCCGAAATAACTGCTTCGCGTAACCAAACACGTCAACCTATCGGCAATCTAACACTTAATTTCTATAAAATGGACATCTAGCATCCTATTTACGACAGATTTCCGATTCTGAAGTGTAAAATCAACGCTTGTTAACCGCTTTCTAAATGACCAGTTGACAAGAGCTCACGAATGCGGAAAATTATAGGCAAAACTGAAATCGAGCTCCTGGTTATGGGAATTCTCCGAATTGCCCCAAATTTTAGTTTTGAAGTCTCGAGATATAGTGTTTTAACGTACATTGAAATTTTGTTTGGGTTTTTTAGCGAGCGCTTCAGAATAAGTCGATCAATTTGAAGAAATTTTGCGCTAAGTGACCTCAAATTGACCTCAGAGTGTTTGTTTACATTGACTAGTCGCATCGGTTACATTGAAATGAGCGCTCCATATTAATTAATATTCTCATTCCATATTTCATTTGAGAATGAATTTGACTTACCATTGTATAATAGCGTCGAATAGTAGCGTGGGTTGTCTTGAAGCGGCAGAATGAAGCCGATAGAGGCTGCAATCGGGTTCAGTTGTTGTCCAAACTATTGTAGATCTGATATAAAACTTTCAGAAACTCCTTCGTCGAATTTGCCTAGTATTATATCTGATCGTAAGAAACGCTGCAGTTCATCAACCATATGCCTGGGTAAGTTGTTGAGACATCTGTGACACATTTAGATCTGTTTTAGTGTTGGAACTGGAGCTGATAAGAGCTCATTATGGAGCTGATTAGACCCGAACTTGTGTAGGGCGTTATTGTCGATTGCGTGACACCCCTCGGGTGAAATCCTTGGCACTTTCGAAAACCCGGTTGTTCCCTTAGTAAATCAAATGGAACGGATTTTTGCACCGGAATTTGTTCAAAACATATGAGGAATACCTTCTGAGGTATTCCTCTTTCTTGTGTTTGTCGGAATGATCCTAAAATCCTGTAACATCTGCGGCGTTGCACTGGTTCCATGCTCCTTGACTTCCGACGTGCGACTTAGTGTCGTTTTTGTTAGTGTTGTTTTTGTTAGTACCTAGTTTCTTAAAGAGTACACCCTCAGTGTGAAAAGAATACTCTAGTCCAGTTCTATTTTGATTGAGGAAAATTTTTCCGTTCTTTAAGACAGAAAATTCTCCCCGGTTTTTCCATTCAAATGAAAAGCGCTTCTTGAGTCTCCGAAAATCCCCACCCCAGCCTCCCATCGCTTTTCCAATGGTCTATCCCTAAAAATAAAGTAGCCTTTAAAAAAAATACCCAAGGGGTAAATTCACGCAACAATGGCCCTTTAAAAAAGCGTCTCATTTTCATATCAACACAACGTGTACCAGCATCCTTATTATGATGTTGCTTCCCCAAAATTCTCGCAGAGAAACAACCCTAATAACTATTCGTTTCTTCATTATTTATGTTAGTCCTGGGGTAGAGAACAGCCTCTCGGGTGCAGTCGATTGGCAAATTTGGATTCAGATCTTAAAATCTGGAGATTTCGGATTTCACTGTAGTCGAACACAAAATCCGAAAACGGACGCGTGGACGAAATTTGGGGAAGGGGGGCATAAATAGCCTCCTTCGCAGACGTCTTTGGGCTCGTCACGCGTTCCTTGTCCACTAACGTCTGCTGAACTGAACTGCCACTTCCGTTCGCGGTGGTTAGCCAGTCATAGTTCGTTTTCCAATTTTTTGAAAGTAGGACTTCGACCCCGGGATTATTTTCACAGAGGATGCACGTGAATCGGGTGTCGATTTCCATTCTCCCGCAGCTCGTTATTGGTTAGTTCAAAACAAAGGCTAACCGCCGGCGAACGGAAGTGGCAGTTCAGTTTAGCAGGACGTTCGTGGGCAAGGAACGCGTGACGAGCCCAAAGACGTCTGCGAAGGAGGCTAGGGCATAAAGTGACGGAGAATGCTTTTATACCGATAAAACTATTAATTTTTTTCCACATCTTCAGGGATGTTGCTATCGGATCTCAAAATTCACCATCACTAAATTGAAATATCATAGACTGTTATACTGCTGATATCAACCTGTAATTACCTGTAATTACGATTTTGCTTGAGCTGCCTTGAACTGAACGGTGTATAATTCACCCTCCGAGATCTGCATATCTTCATATCATACAAAAGCCGAGTTCAATAATTGTTTAATTAATCATTCAAAATATTTCCACGGCTCTGAAATTTAACAAAACGGTAACTGAAAATAATTAAGTGAATGATATTAAAGTTACTGCACAGCATACTTGAAAAGTGCCAAATTTACGCTTCTGTTTGTGTTGCGGTCGGTAAATTCGTTTGCGATGTCAATGGTGGAAAGCCTGTCAGTTCTTTCTTTGTGTGTGTTTAAAACTGTTAGGTTACTAAATCGTTCCTGGTTCATCCTTGAACGGAGCCATGTTTTTAGCCTCCGAGCAGTCGAAAAGGATCTTTCACCGGCTTCACCGGTTGCCGGATTTACGAGAATGAGCTCACATAACGTGATAACTTCTTTTGTTACATTCATTTTGAAATCACTGGTGATCCTTGCAATCTGATTGGATCTCAACAGTGCAAGTTATTCCCAAATCGCACCATTTTTTACTCTAAATCGCATCCTTTCTGTAACCGATCAAAATGAAAGTGAAATAATACTAACGTATCAAATTTCACGGATAAGCAAATATTAATATTCACATAAAAACTGTGATTTCGAAATGGCTGTAATAAAGTGGTAATAGACAATATTCGTATTCCCGGTAATGAACTGGATCTAGCATGAAGTGGAGGCTCATGCGGGGGAATCTTTTCATATGTAAATGTATTTCCCCGCATGAGCCTCCACTTCATGCTAGATCCAGTTCATTACCGGGAATACGAATATTGTCTAAATTGAACTTCGTGTCATGCAATTTTGGTCTGAAATCATACTTGTGATTTCAAATGGAACTCGCGCTGCGGCTTGTTCGATTTTGAATCACGCGTATGATTTCAGACCAAATTGCACTCCACTCAGTTCAATTACCATTATTTATCATTTCCCGTTCTGGGTTGGGTAGCTCTTTAATTTTTACTATGATGTCGTCAAAATGCGAATAATCACCATCCTTCAGCAGGTTTGTTAAATTTCCATCTGGGCAGTTAACATTCAAATATTAACATCATCGTTATACAGTTTTTCCATAAACTTTAGCTCTTCGGATTTGTCTTGGCAATTGAGAGTCTTAATTAAGAGAGACTCAATCCTCGCATACGTATCAAAGCTTGGCTGGTCAAAACGCTGGTCAATAGCGTTCATCATAAAGTCAAAAGCTTCAAACTATATGCGCCTGTACTAGTCTTGTGCGGTCACAGGATATGTTGGCTCTCCAGCGAAAATTTCAATTCTTCTCGGCGCGCGAGTTCTCCTTGGTAACATCGGTCCTGTCATGGAGGGATAGCTTTTACTTTTCAGTAAAACTACATCATAAAATGATCTGAAGCTCGTATTTCATAATTGTAACGACTAATACTTCTTTCTGTCTATTTATCTGCGTGTTTGTCTTTGCCAGTAACTCTGGTCACTTTCGAATAAACGATTTTTTGCTATTTTTGGCTCCGTTATTTTTGTTAAAATATTTGTTGTTTAATGTATTTTTATTTTGGCAAAAAAGTGGGGGGAGGGGGGGGGCTAAAGCTCCTCCAGCCCCTCCCTCTGTGCGGTCCCTGATTTAGCTTCCTCTCTTTACGCGCGCATTTTTTAAAACAATGCTAAGCCAACAATGTTTTAAAAGCTCTCTTTAACAAGAGTTAGTTTGATTTGAATTCACTTCGGTAGTTCCGGTGGTTCCGTTCGTTCTTTTCCGACAGTTTCGGTTGTTTCGGTTGTTTCGCAGGTTTCGGTGGTTTCGTTCCGGTGGTTCCGGTTGTTTCGGTGGTTCCATTCCGGTGGTTTTGTTCCGGTGTTCCTGCACATGCCAATTTTTAGAGCTAAATCCAAACAGCTGCAACTCGATTGCACCTGAGGGACTGTTTCTCGACCCGGACTAACATAAATAATTCGTTTAACCTACCGAAAAATAAAGAATCGAATAGTTATATTAATGTGTTTTCTTTGAGGAATTTTGCGGATGAAACACCATGATGGAGATGCTGGCACACGTTTTGTTCAGATATGCAACCGAGACGCTTCACGGCTATTGTTACGTGAATATACCCCTTGATTATTATTTTTTAGATAGTTTATCTTTAAAGATGGACCATTAGAAAAGTGATTTGGGTGTGTCACGCAATCGACAATAACGCCCTGCATCAGTCGGGTCTTACCAGCGCTTGAGTGAGCTCTTATCAGCTCCAGTTCCAACACTAAAACAGATCTAAGTGTGTCACAGATGTCTCAACAACTTACCCAGGCATTTGGTTGATGAGCTGCAGCGTTTCTTACATTCACATATAATTATAGGCAAATTTGACAAAGGAATTTCTGAAAATTTTATATCAAATCTAGTTTGGACAACAACTCGGCTTCATTCTGCCGCTTCAAGACAATCCTTGCACCCATTCGACTCCATTATATAGTGGTAAGTCAAATTCATTATCAAATGAAGTATGGAATGAGAATATTAGTTAATATGGAGCGCTCATTCCAATGTAACCGATGCGACTAGTCAATGTAAACAAACACTCTGAGGTCAATTTGAGGTCACTTAGCGCAAAATTTCTTCAAATTGATCGACTTATTCTGAAGCGCTCGCTAAAAAACCCAAACAAAATTTCAATGTACGTTAAAACACTATATCTCGAGACTTCAAAACTAAAATTTGGGGCAATTCGGAGAATTCCCATAAGCAGGAGCTCGGTTTCAGTTTTGCCTTTAAACTTTCGCATTCGTGAGCTCTTGTCAACTGGCCATTTAGAAAGCGGTTAACAAGCGTTGATTTTACACTTCAGAATCGGAAATCTGTCGTAAATAGGATGCTAGATGTCCATTTTATAGAAATTAAGTGTTAGATTGCCGATAGGTTGACGTGTTTGGTTACGCGAAGCAGTTATTTCGGCCGGTCTATTTTCCTTGTGAGGCGGCTAATTTCAGGCGTCAGACGGGCGAAATCAAAACTCTCAAATAATTCCAAATATCGGCCGTATTTCGGAAAATAAACCCCAGGAGGTTTGTAAACTCGTTAGTACCTCTCTATAGACTTAAAATGAGGGTAGGTTAGGTTTTCAACTGTGGCCACGAATTTTCCGTTTTGCTCGATTTTCCTGTGCATTCTCTCTTAACACTCCGTTTGTAACTGACGAAGGTCGAGAGACCGAAACGTTTTATTTATCTTTTTTAAAGAACAAACACTTTTATTGCATTTCATTTAGGAAGAAAGCCGTGTCACACTATCAAACCGCCATAAGTCGATACTGTAAAGAAAACATATAATAAATTCATTGTTGTGAAAAGGACACCCGTTTATATGGTCTTAGAAACACCAGAAAATGTTTTACCCGCATAAGACAGCTAGTGACAGCATATCTGTCTTGTTACCGGTTAAAACAAACACCGCGCGTCTGAAGCAAGTGTCGAGAATCTAAATTGCTTTAATTATTAAAAACGAACAGTGAATCCGGTTACTTTTGAACCCAGTAAAAAATCATCATAGCAACACGAGGTAACAACAATTGCTGATGGTTTGTCAGGCTTGGAGATTTAGTCTACCTACGCTATTCACTGTCCATGTCTTGTTAACATTCAGCCGGACATACGGCAGGGTCGTTCCGGTGTACTGGTCCCGCGAAGGCCAGCATTTTTCAATGGGAAACAGGGCGCTAGTGGTCGATGCAGGAGACCAACTGGCTATTAGATGCCCAAACGTTGAAGACACTAACGTTCGATTGCCTTACGATATGATGTTCGAGAATGTGTGGTTAGTTGGTTCACCTGGGTATCACGACTGTGACGCTTCAGACGGGAAACTTCTACTCAAATGCAAAAATCCTGAACAAATAAGACATGTTATCTTAAAAGACCTTTACATGCAACTTGGAAACACATATTACCTAATTTCCACTTCAAACGGAGATTTGTCCTCGCTTGATAACATAAAAGGGGGACACTGCGCCACTCAAAATTTGAAACTGATAGTATATGTTCAGTGAATGAAGACTTATGTTGGAATAAACTTGAACTGGTAGATCAACAACGGCCGAGGAACCATCGAGAACACATTTTAAGAAACAATACTTTAGTTAATCGCTACAGATGCTTGTTCTAGTCATCCGAGGGACCGAGAACACTTGGAAGAGTAGAATGCAAGTAAAGGAACAAGAGTTTTAATTTAAAAAAGCCTATTCGCACAAATGTAGGATGGTCAATTTCAGGTGCAGGAGGAAAGAAAGGTTACCTAAGTTGCACATGCGAGTGTTCCTTCCAGTAACTGGCCTCGTGAAAAACCAGGAGGAAGCGGGGGATGACACCGATTATCAAGGAAACCCTTGATAATCACAGCTTCTTCTTTTTCACAATATTCAAACCTTCGACACATTTTATGATTCTTTCCTGCCTTTAAACTCCTTGAATGCTATTGTGGGAGGAACCAGGATACTCAAGACGGTCTCAAAACTACGTGGTGTGGCAACGCGTGGATCGGATGGCAAGAGAGTCCAAGGTACGGAACTTGATATTGTGA
This sequence comes from Pachyseris speciosa, assembly GCA_016490735.1. Classification (NCBI taxonomy): domain Eukaryota; kingdom Metazoa; phylum Cnidaria; class Anthozoa; order Scleractinia; family Pachyseridae; genus Pachyseris; species Pachyseris speciosa. The sequence continues at coordinate 361,672 of JAEMWC010000679.1, forward strand.
ACGGGTTCATTGTGCAATTTATTGGCGCTCGCATTGAAGCTGGCGTCTTTTAAATCTGCTACACCATGCCGATGAGTCCCAATAAGGACGAGACAGCTGTCCAGCCCTACTTTATCGAGTCTCGGTCACGTTGGTTTCTTGTAAAGTCAACTTTTTTCACGTAGTATCAGCCTTGCTTGTTACATGTATACAGGACCTATGTTAATGATAATCCTTTCTCTTATGAATTAATCACCTGATATTTAATTACAACGTTTGACTGCTTACTGCAAGTCTTTATCAGGCGATCAACTTGTCTGTCATAAGCTTTTCAGATAAAAAATGAAGGACCTAGTTATAAACAAAATAATGTTTGGGTTACAAATGCGAGGAGGGTCAAAATACATCTAACAGGCTTCCTGTATGTTAATGCAAATGGCAGCAGTAGAGTTGACGCTATTAATATCGTTACAATGACAATATCAACAACATCGTGATAGGCAATGGCATTCTTCGGTGAGGCGAAAACAGTTAAAAAAAACTTATTTTTCATTTACGTAAGTTACTTTTCCAGAAAATTAGCCAAAAAAAGTCCCCAAGTCAGTCGCAACCAATTTTAATCCACTTGAGGCTTCGATTTACTTCGGTTGAATAACTACCACACTCGCTGGTTTATCATCACTACCACCATCACCTTCATCATTACCATCATCGTGACCATAACCGTCTTCTTTCTTTAATCTTTAATCATTATTTATATACGGTAAAAAAAATCATCAGGTATTAGGATACATTATGCTATAATTAAAAATTATGCCTTACAACAATATGCTATTTCAAGACCTGTTTTCCATGAATGCCGTGTGTTTAAAAATTAAGAAAGAGAAGGCGTTTAAATTGGTTTAATAAATCAGACTCTCTAATGTTACAGGGTAAGCTGTTCCAGAGGGTTGCGCCGCTGTAACTAAAACTATTTTTCATGTAGTTAGTTCTAGGAAAGGGGACAACAAGTTTGTTAACCGAGTCCCTCAGAGCATAGTTTGATTCAATTGGCGATGAAAATTTAGACGTGAGATATTCAGGAACAAGACCGTTTAAAGACTTGAAAACCATTAGGGCTTTCTGAATTTGACGTTGAGATTGCAAGTCTTTCCAGCTGAGTTTGTGAAACAAGGAATCGACAGCAGCGTCATAGCCCGATGAAGTTATTACTCGTGCAGCACGGTTTTGTAGTTTTTGTAGTTTATTAGCTAATGTTTTGCCACAATTACCCCAGACTGGGCTGCAGTAGTCAAAGTGAGATTGAACTAGTGAGTTGTATATGCTGAGTAGGGTGGATTCAGGCACAAATGGCTTAACTCGCTTTATGGCTCCGATTGCGGAAGCGATCTTTTTACACAGCTTATCAATGTGGGAGTTCCACGTTAGACACTCATCGATATATATACCAAGTGATTTCACAGAGGAAACTTGTTCAATTGGAACATTATCAATGGAGAGTTCGAGTGTATCAGATAAAGTAATCTTTGCCTGGAGCCGATCAACATAAATTCAGTTTTTGTAGCGTTCAAGGTAAGTCTGTTAGACACAAGCCATTTGCTTAGCTTTTCAAGGTCGTGAGATAGACTAGACTGAATTAGATGTAAATCTGAACCAGCATAAGTAATGTGGGTGTCATCAGCGATCATAGCTAGAAGTATAGAAGGCTAGAAGTCACTCTAGGTACGCTGAACGATAGACAGTTAGGCAAATCGTTAATATAAATTAGAAATAAAAGAGGGCCAAGGATCGCTCCCGGTGGCACACCACATTTAGGAGTGGTGAAGTCAGAGAGACAACCGTTAACGGAGCACCGTTGTGTGCGATTCGTCAAATACGATTTAAACCAATCAAGGGTTTTCCCTTGAATTCCGCATCGATTCATTTTGGTTAGTAGTATCTCGTGATCAACGGTGTCGAATGCCTTTTTTAGTCGAGAAACACGACGGCACTTACGTAGCCACAATCGATCTTAAATGTCCAACTGTCAGTGGCCTCTAGAAGAGCAGTAACAGTTGAGTGTAAAGACCGGAAACCAGATTGATGTTTAGAGATGATTTCTTCGCTGTTTAAGAAGTTGTATAACTGATCATACATATACAATCCTCTCAAAAACTTTGGCGATTACGGAAATGACTGAGATAGGTCGGTAGTTGTTTAAATCAGATGACTCGCCCTGTTTAAATAACGAAGTCACTCTAGCACATTTCCAGTCGTCAGGAAATATGCCAGACATCAAGGATTTATTAAACAGATCGCATAACGGGCCTGAAATAATATCAGCACACTCACGAATCAACTTAGCAGAGATATTTTCTAGCCCTGTAGCTTTAGTTTTAGACAATCTATTTAGATGGGTAAAGACAACACTGCTAGTAGTTGGAGTATGGTTTAACTAATTAGACTCCTCGTCCGAAGTTAAAGGAATTTTGTTGGCTAGTCTGGGTCCTATAGTTGAAAAATGTTCGTTAAAGGCGTTGGAAATCTAGGTAGAGTTACAGACAGAGATGTCATTTACTTTCACCTCTTTTACTATCTGGTTGTTTTGATGACGGGACATGAGGTTATTAATAGTTATCCAAGTCCTTCGAGCGTTTCCTTCGGATTGAATAAAACTATTGTTTTTTTTTTTTGAATAAAACTATTGTGATAATAGGATGCCTTAGTGGTTTTCACTTTATTATTAATTCGATTTCGTAACTTTCTGTAACTTGTCCAGTCTTGAGGATTCTTTGTTCTTATCGCTTTCCTTTTAGCAGCATTGCGACAGCGCATCCTTTGCTTCAAGGCTGAATTAATCCAGGGTGCTTTGCTCAATTTAGTACGTCTAGTTCGAAACGGAGCATGTGAGTTAACAATGCGCAAAAATTTTGTTTTCCAGTTAGACCATGCCAAATGTGGATCTTCAAATTCATCGAAAGACCAGTCTTGCTGAGAGATTTCATTTCGAAAATTTTCGCGATCAAACTTTCGAAAATTTCTGTAAGAGATGAAAGAGTGACCCTCAGATGTTAAATCAGAGGATAGTTTTCGATAGACATAGACGAGGCTATGATCGCTGATGCCAATATGGGACACTCCGGAACCGCCTACCCTGTCAGTATAATTTGTATAGATCAAATCGATAAGTGTAGATGTGGATTCTGCTGGCAAAATTGTTTTAGACATTATCATCATCATTATGATGATGATGATCATCATCATCATTGTAATTATTATCACACCGGACTACCATGCGGAGGGTCGAGAGTTCAAACCCCGCCAGGACCAACAGTTTGGGTCTTTTAATAACTAAGGACAAAGTGCTACCTTTGTAATGACATCTGGAAACGGTTAGAATCTCTAATTCCTCTCGGATAAGGACGATAAACCGTAGGTCCCGTTTCACAACACTTGTTCACCTGTGGGTCGTTAACGAATCTACACATTGTTCGAAAAAAGTAGGGAACTTTGTCCCCGGTGTGGTAGTCGATCTCTATCTCTTATTTCATCTGTCTTTCGTTACTGTTTTGGTTATTGTTATTGTTATTATTAGAGTGAAACCTCCTGTAGGCCCCGGTATCCCCGGTATCGAGCATAGGTGTTCCCTGAATGATGTCCGTTTACAGGAGGTTAAAAAAATGAAGAGTCAGGGTGGGTCAGTCATGACTTTTACTAGAATTTGCAAGTTTTCCTTGCATGAACAAAACAGCGCTGGATGTTTCAGTAACTGAACACCGAAAAATTTTGCGAAACTGTACTATGGCAATGAAGAAACATATCCACAAAAGTAGAGTGGAACTGAATACAGTCCGCTTAAGCGAGGTTCTTTTAGCCCGCGGACTTCAAATAAGTGTCCGATTCCACTTACGGATGGTGGCCGGTTACAGGAGACTTTATTTATTTATTCATATACATTATTTATACAGTTCAGTTTAGCACAGAAATTCCAGTTCAGCATTGCTGGTTTAAATGGAGATCTGTACAAAATAATATGAACAAATTGTAAAAATGAAAACAAAAAACAAAACAAAAGAAGTCAATCAAAGGGTTCATAAAGGTGAGAATTAACTGAGATGATTTAGATGTTGCTTGACTTTCAGTTTAAAACTAGTAAGAGACTGATCATGGCGTAAATTACGAGGAAGAGTGTTCCAGGATTTAGCGGCATTGTACTTAAAAGATGTTTGAAATTTAGTTGTCTTGGCAAGAGGCAGGCGGATAAGGTCTTTATTTCTAGTGTTGTAGTTATGGATCTACTCCGAGGAGTGGAAGTCGTCTAGTAGATATATTTACATTTTCAGTGGAGAAATCGTCTGGACCGCCCTTTGGTGACCGCTTATTGGAAGATAGGTGTTAAAGAGGCTTTCCACGAGAGGGCCATGCAAAAGGTGCTACAGACAACCTGGCAAGAGTAGATCAATTTGGCTCAAATCTGGCATACAGTGACAACTTAGTCAAGTATTAGCGGATATGATATAAGTTTGGTTGGATCTTATTTTCTTTCTGTTTCCAGGGGGTCCACTTGGGAGACCATTTGAACTTGCATTTGGGTCTTCATTTCGTGAATATTTTCACGCCAAGATTTCTAACAGTTTCTTTAGGAAATTTGCAAAAAACCAACTCAGTTGAATTCAGTGGGCACAAACTCTCTAGCGGTATCAGTAAAATAAGTGCGGCTATTATAAAATATATTTGTCCTGACATTTATAAAGGATGCTATTTTAATATTGGAAATTATGCAAAACGTGTCGTAAAAATCCTCGCACAGAGCAACATCATTTGAGGCATGTCGTGATATAGAAAGGGCCTTTATCTTTTCTCGTGACGTTTTAAACTCTGGGCTTCTGCATGGTCTTGAAGGTACTTGCTCGTCGAGTTGACGACCTATACAAAAAATTGCTAATTTAAGCTAAACGGACCGACGTCTCCTCAACATATGGTTTGGATGACGCTAAGCATATTTGTGAAATTTTGTACCTGAGCTAATGTACGTGCAGCTCTAACCGTTTCAACTTGTCCATAAAGAGTATAGCGTGGATTTCGTCAACGTTTACCCATCCGGAAACTGTAGGTAGCCCCAGGGTGGGTACTCCCTTAAATTGGCTATATAGGTATGTGCGGCCTCAGAGGGTATGTTTTTTTAGCCTTTTTGGTCTGAAATAGGGCATCGATTTTAACGATTTTGGTCTGAAATAGGGTATGGTTTGTACACTGTAGTCTTGGTTTGGGCATGTTTTCTAGAAGAAGCTACTTTTTCATCTTTAGGCGATAAGACCATCAACAAAAGTCCTTTTTTGTCTTTTAATTATGCTTACTTGAACCGTGTGCGTGAAATAGGTCTGAAATAGGGGTATCGCATTTTTGGTCAGGTCATAGGGTAGGGGAAATCGCAGATTTTGGTCTGAAATAGGGTAAGGGATTCAGGAAGCGGGCCGCACACCCCCACTCAATTTTTCTAGGAGTACCCCCCGGGAGGTAGCCATTGAAGAAGATGCATACCATTGCCGAAGAACTCGAGAAAAATTCTGCTTCACATCACAATTTGCTGTTCTTATCGTATCGGTACTGAAAAAAAAGATCCCCTTTTTTATTTTGTTAAACAAGAGGCTACAATTAGCCTAAACTCGGGCTTGCAAATAACAGTATTGTATCGCTAATTTAGCGGTAACAACAAAAGAATAGAGAGAAATCCCTTTGTAATTTCAAAATTAATTTACAGCTCAGTAGTATAGTACAAGGGGGTTCCAGATCAAAATTTTTGATCTGAAACCAACCCAAGTACTATACTACTCACCATTCGATGGAATTAACCCTATAACACCATAAAATCATACTCATTCTATAGTTAACCATTTTATGAAAATCTATATATATTTTTTTAAAATGCGTTTGACTCCTATGCATGACTTTCTCGGAAAAATCATCAAGCGTGACATTCTCGGGAAAACAGGGAAACCCCCTGTAAAATGAGTCATCTCCTATAGCTATTGTTTCAGATCATGAGACGGTCGTATGATTATTTCTAACCAATTATAATGAAACAAGTAAGTATTATAAATTCTTAAAGTAAAATTTACTGACAATTTTTACTTAAAACGTTTATGCTAAAGTTTGTTATCAAACTCAACATGCCCAAGTCTATACTACTCACCATTCGATGGAATTAACCCTATAACACCATAAAATCATACTCATTCTATAGTTAACCATTTTATGAAAATCTATATATTTTTATCAAATAAATGCTTTTGTTTCCGAGCACTGAAAACACTTTTTTCAACACATTTCAAGGAGCAAGCGACGATGGTTACACCTCATACAATTTTTTCCTTTTTTCGTTCATTTATGATTAAAAAATATGCACGAATATTTGTCAAATGAAATGGATTATGTCGAATGTCCATTTTGCAATCAAATAATAGGAAAACACACTGTTAAGAAGAAGGAACCGTGTTGTGATAAACAAGAACTTATCAATGATGAAGTAATTGTTTGTAAGAATTGTGCCTTGGTTCAGGGATATGGAGTTCATAATGAATACATTGATTTCCATAAGAATAAGTTTAAAATTAGACGTAAATTAATTTATAATCGGGAGTATCATTTAATGAAAAAAATAGTTGATTACAGTTTTAAATATAAAAAACAAATAGATTCTAGTGATTTATACGGAATAACAATGATTTTTAAAGAAATATACACTATAATATCACAATTAAATGAAAATCGAAAAAGAATGATAAATATTGATTTTATTCTAAAAAAGATATTAAATCAAAAATTGCAGATGATATTAAAATTAATAAATCAAAAAAAACATTATCTGAATATGAGCAATACTGGCAAAAAATATTATCACTGATTGGAGATAAAATAGAAACTATAATTCAGAATCGAAAAGGGAAATCTTTTACTTTTGAATTTCAGAAATAAAATGTTTATTCATCTGTAAATGTTTCATCATATTTATCAGACATTTGAGTTATTGTAGGACATAGATCACTGATTATTCCATCTAACACCTGTAAATCAGAAATAAAAATCATTTCATTAAATTCTATACCTCTGAAAAATGATCTCAACTGGATTAAAACCTTTTCATAATTTTGAAAAGCAAATTTACACATGTTGACTTTATTATTAAGATTTGATTTTGTCATATAACCTTGGATTAATACTCCCGGAGCAGTAATACAACCAAGAATTATTGGGTTTAATGTTATACCTCCCACAATACTACCAGTAGTTACAAGTCCTAAAGATACCATATTAAGTGTTATTTTAATACGGTTTAGTTTCTTATATTTCCATTTGTAACAAATGTATTTTTTATGATAAGTTTTATATAAATTTTTCAGTTGATTCAATTCATTTTTATCCAAAGTCAGAGAGATGTGATTAAAATTGAAGATGTCTTTTCGTTTGATTGATCTTTTTAATGATTTCGATCTTTTGAGACTCATTCTATATTAATAGTTTATATTTTATACCTTTTACAAATTAAATAAAGTATTCCAGAAATCTGTCCACACAATGCAGATTTTTTCATTAGTCTCGGTGTAATATTTTCTGGAATGGTATAAGTATATCCTCGGTCTAATAAATAACGATCATAGAATCGTCCAAAAGCATCATGCATAATACTACTCCAACCAAGTGTTCTTTCCAAAAACCTTGTAATGCATCCATTTCCGGGACCAATAAGTCCTATTTCATAATCGTGTAACTACAAAATATTGTTAATTGAAAGTATTGATTTGAAATGTTTGAAATATAAATATTGGTACACTAAAGCTGATTTCAAAATTACATCATTGACTTGGATATGTTGTTGTTTGGTTTGATCGAAAAGATGGCTCACGTATTTGATTATATCTTGTATCATATAATAGTTATTTATATTAATTCATGACTACTTCTAATGTAAATGTGATGTCAAATGCTTTATCATTCGGGTGTGAATAGTCAATTATTAAATAGCCTCTCGATAATGATTTGTTGACGTTAACCGTTGTGATGTTTCTACTCATAGAAGATTGTCTGTGTTCAAAAATAGTTGCTGGAAATGGTAATAATCCAGAGCCTTCATTCTTTTTCTTGAAGTAGAACATTCCGGGTTTTGTTCCTTGTATAATATACATTTTCTTAATATAAAAGTTATTATTATGAATGACTAAATATTCAGCGCCATTAATTAATACAGGCTTTAAAATATTCTTATGATGCCCTTGATCGGCTTTAACAAAGCAGTTTAAATATTGTATTTGACCAATTATTCTATTCCCATTCAAATCCAAATTACCTCCTAATTTTGGCTGGTAAAGAGAAAAACCACCTAAATCGAGAGCTGTTTCCATAATTACACCTGTAACGCTTGAACGAAATAGATTTAAACCACCATTATGAATTCTATGGCCATTTAGATTTAAATCCCTGCCAAGTTTAGCCTCTTTTATAAGAAAGCTATTCATATTAATATTATTTAGCATTGTTAATTCGCCGTTTAGACTATCAAACAAGTTTGATGATTTATTTATCAAAGCGTGTCCATTCAAATCAAAATTAGTCTGCATTTGCATTTTTTCACTTACAATTTTATAAGCTTCAACAAAGTCGTAAACACTTGATGGTACATTTACAGCTTCACCATCAATACCATATACAACACAAGGAACATTGTATTTATTGGGATATGTCGGGTTAGCATTAATATGTATTGTACAATATAAATATTCAGGTGGTGAATTTGATGACGGTTTTTCAATCCATAATAAATATCTCGAATGATCTTCATTTCTGTTATCAAATTTTCGCTCTGCAGTTCTGTGAATTGTAATTCCACCTGTTGCACTGAATGTTACACTACTAAGATTCATTCCTTCATAATCAGGAAGGAGCCATCTTTTATTGTATACATATTAAACCCAATTCTCGCTCTGAAGATATGATTAGCTTCTTTATTCAAGTCTACATTAATAACCTTTTTTGAAATTGTGTGGTGAACGAGATAAATTAGTGTAACTTTTGACTGTAAGACCATATTCAGTACTTACTTCATCAATGTCATTCATCAAATATTTAAAAACATTCTTGGGATGAGAAGCGGATGAAATGTGACTTTTGTCGACATATCCTTTTGTTGCCCCACTACTTACCGCTACGGGGTCCTTTAAGTTTGCAAGCGTGTTGTTGTTCATGTCAATGTCACCCGTCATTAGCCCGCCAGAACGTTTGAGAAAAGAGGCCTGGTCAACATAAATTTTGTTGGCAACATCTTTGTCAGCGGCCGGCGCCCCGACATTTTCGATTTTATGGTTAGCCATTGACAGATGGCCATACATTGCAATCGAACCGTCTCGTCTAAGAAAATATTCATCAGTATATCTCTTCGTAGCCGCGTCATCTAAGTTAAGGGGTGGAGCAAGATCAGTAATGGCATTGTTGTTCATATTGAGATTTTTTTGAGCAATCGCATCGAGTTTGGTTTGCAACCCCTGGTCTACATATTTTTTGTTAACGGCGTTTTCAGCTGGCGTGCTGTTATCAGCGTCTTTAAAATCCTCAATTGCGTATCCTGCCATGTTCAGATCGCCCAGCAACGGGTCGGTTCCGTCCCGTTTCAAACAACTCGCGATTTCAGAGTCAACGTAGCTTTTGTTTGTGGCGTCGAGAATGTCTTTGGGGTAACCCATTCTGGTGATGAGGTTTTCCCCCAAGTCCAGGTTTCCTGTCATTGCAACAGTTCCATCCTTTTTAAGAAATGAAGATGTGTTGATGCCCTCGATGCTAGCAATTTCAGTATCAACATACCCCTTTGTCGCTGTATCATTGTTTGCAGTTAGTGCTACTACATTAGTCAATTTTTTGTTTTCTATATCATAATCCCCATCATCGGTTAATGTAAAACCAACACCTGGTCTACCTTGTAATCCACGTTGTGGTTCTGTTGTTGATGTTGTTGATGGAGATGGAAACAGTCCATTCATGTAACTCATATACTATTAATTTATATTATGTTTTTTCATTGAAGTTCTTGGTTGTGAATTTTCGTGGCTTATCAATATATACAAAAGAATATGGTTCCTTTGTTGCTTTTTCGTATAATTCTTTTGGAATACTATTTTCGCGACAAATCAAACTCTTTTCATTTGCACTTGGAAAATCATAAATACAGAAATGTGAGCAGTTCAATCTTATGTCTTTTGGAGTTTTGTAATATGATTGCGATAAATAGACTACACTGCAATTCTTATGTCTTCCCCGTATAAAATAGTCAATCAGTGGTTTTTGGTTTTTATCACAAACGAAATCGTCGAATATCACCAGTTTTTGACCATCATCTGTTAATTCAGATAAAGGAAGTATTTGATCATTGCTTGCTTCAATAACATTATAGCCAACTTCATTACTTATTGGCTGGAACACATCCATAAGATTCTGATACTTGGACTGCTCCAAGTTTTTTGCATACAAGTATACCTTGTCAAAGTACAATAAATTGTATATCATATGCATCAAGCTGTTTGTTTTACCCGATCCGCTTGGACCACAAACAAGCATCCGGAAACATCGGTCAGGCATAAAATCATACAACTGTTTATAGTTTGAGATTACATCGTTTTTAGTGTCGTAATTTGGTATTTTCATTATATTATATAGGTATATTATTCAACATGGTACAATACACGATGTAAAACGTTGTTTTTTATATATGATATGTCATTTTTTTGATGTGAAAATTTATATAACTTAATAATATAATGAGTTTACTTAAGTGGAAAGAACTTGCTAAGAAGAAATCTGAATTAGGTGATAAGATAAATACTGTCCATGATATGATTACGAAACACAAAATTGGTCAGCAGACAAGTCAGGATTCATTGGCGAAGGTATTCAAACCAGTGACAAGCAAATTAGATGATGTTATTGATAGTAATTTAAATATGAGGATGCCTCCAAAGAAAAAAAGACCAGTGAAGAAAGGGGAAGTTGGTATTGACTATGCACCAGAAGTGATCAATTTGAAGACATGGACGTCGAGGGTCTAGTTAATTTTGGTGATTATGTACCGCCGCAGCAAGAAAAACACCTTGTTCCAGTACCACCTACGTATGAACAATCCATGAAAGATGTGTTGGAAGGCAAAAAAGAATTGTATGTCGATCCACAGTATTTTCCTGAGCAACCTGATGATTTGCCACCAGAATACGAAGATGAAGGTGTTGATTATGCACTAGAAGATGAAGACCTCATAAATAAATATTTGGATGATCTTAATATTCCGAATTATTTTGATGTGGAAAAGTGGTTAAATGAACCAGAAATGACTCCCGTGAAGACTAAGTCTTATCTTAATAAGATTTTGAAAGATGCTAAAACATTAAGGAAACAACTAAATGGCTTGAAATCAGATATAACGAAAAAGTTCAAAAAGGGATTTATATAAGAAACTGAGAGGCAGATGAGAAACAAACAAATAGACACAGCAAGAGGTACTTTGAATCAATACATTCAACATTATGACAGTAAACTGAAGACAATAAAAGGTTCTGGAATTCGAGGAAGAAAACAAAGAGGTGGAAATATCATGTTTTATAATAACGTGAGGCAGCTTGTTAAAAAGTTGGAATTAATAGTTGGTGAAATACTGGCAGGTAATACAAGCATTGAAATGCGTAACACAGGAGTTGCTATTTTGGACATATTACTGAAGACGGCGACAATCAATAGGCCGCAATATGCAAAAATGTACAATCAATATTTCAAAATTTAATCTAAGGGTATTATATAAATGGAAAGAGAGATAGGTTTATCATCTTACAGTGTGAAAAATCAAGGGAACAACAAGCCTGAGGATTTCATAACAAATTTCACCAGACCAATAATTTTGGATAGCAACAAACAATATGTTATCGGACTTAATCGAGTTGTCAACATGTCATTCACATGGTTCAATGTTAACGCTGGATATAACAATCAATTAATTAAATATAGCTCTGATAGTGGTTCAACATTTCAAGACATCACTTTCCCAGCAGGAGTTTGGAATTACACAGACTTTAATACGTATATCAAAAATATAACAAAAACTGGTGATACGTATCCTATTACTCTCAAATTTGATAATACAACATTCAGGGTTACGATTACATTGGCCTCAAATTATCGGCTTGATTTGACAGCCAGTAATTTTAATGACCTTATTGGGTTTGATAAGTAAGTATTGACAAGTGGGACAAACGTTGGACCCCGAGTTCCAAATTTATCACAAGATACGGATATATTGAATGTCCATTGTGACTTGATCAACGATTCACTTGTAGACGGTCAGGATACAGATATAATTTATTCCTTTTCAACCAGTGTTTTGCAACCAAGTTATTCATTCACACTTGAGCCACGAAGAGTCACATACAATCCGGTGAATAAGATTACAATCTCCAGTATACGGATTTATATTACAGATGGAAAAAGAAGATTGGTCGATTTAAATGGAGCAGACACAGCATTTTCGCTTATTATAAAAAATATGTAACGTATTAGTATGAAACCATATGAATTCAAAAGGATTTATCATCCAAAACTTGGTAAATTTGTGTACCAACACAAAGGATCCGGAATTATTGTCGATAATATCTTCAAACCAATAAAGAGTGTTGTGTCGTCAGTTGTGAAAAAGTTAGCCAAACCACTTGGCAAGAAGGCGTTAGAATTAGGAGTATCTCATGCAGGTGATCGATTGGGTAAAAAGATATCCGAAAAGTCAGGAGACCTTATAATGAAAAGACTTGCGAATATGAGAAAAGAGCAAAAAGTAAATGTTCAATCTCCACCCAAGCAAGAGGAAAGTACTGATATGATACTCAATAGATTGATATCAGGATCAGGCGATCTTATAATGAAAAGAAGGCGAAGAGTCCATTGAAAACATAGATTGCAAAATTATCTAACATAATAATATATGTCTTTCAGAACAACAGATTTTTTGCAAAGAAATGAGTTGGTAAGATTCCAACTCGATGATGTAATACGTACCCCAGCAAACACTCACAGACAACAAAAAAATTGATATAAATTCACAATTAATGATCGATCGAGTTTCTATGATTGGTACAATGCATTTTTCGAGGTCCAATTCCAGGTACAGTTATTGGCCGATGGCACAACAACTGCGGCCCAAAGAACTACAGTTATTAATGGAGCCCATAGTTTGATTTCTCACATGATGATTAAAAGCGCTGGGAAAATAGTGTACGACACCGATAATCTCCACAAGGTGACTTTTGTCAAAAATCTTCTTGAATATAGTGACGATTACAGTCGCTCTGTAGCTAAAAACTCTCTTTGGTATTTGGATACCGATCATAGGATAGCTAATGCCAATCAGAATGCTGGTTTTGAGGCTAGACGACTTTTAACTACAGGACTCAACGATGTCAATGTAATCATACCTCTCAATCGGTACGCTTTCTTTGAAGAACTACAGGACAGGATGCTTGTTCCAATGCAGCTAAAATTTAATATAACATTGCAGGGTGATGCTGAATTGATACAAAAGGCTGCAGCAGCTGATGATGCGAGGGTTGTTATTGGCAGATTCCTCCTATGGGTACCGAAACTCACACCAAAAGACTCTCTCTATGACAGGTTCATTGCAAACGTTTTGACAAAGGACAAATGGATGTATATGAGAGAGATGTACGAGGTTTCAGCTTCAACAAATAGCAGTGGATTCTTTCGGATCTCCTCCAGTATTGACAATGTAAAGCACGTCTTTGTTTATCTGCAACGCGCCAAAACGAATAATGGCGAAGCAAATCCTTACGAAATGGACACATTCAACATCAACGCAGACCGTGCAAATGGCAGTTATCTGACAACATGCAGGCTTGAATACAGCAATGGTGTTTTTTATCCTGAAGTTGAATACGATAGTGATAGTAAGGTTCGTATTTTCAACGATCTGATGGCTTATACTTATAAGCGGAATGATTTCAACACGGGAACTCAACTGAATCTGTCCAATTATCATAGCTTGTATGGTCTGATCTATTTCGATTTGTCATATCAGGCAGAGAGAGTAACAAGAGATCCCAAACAGTTAATATTCAGATACAAACTTAATGCCAACAGCGCAGGTGATAGTCCTTTTTCAGTCCACGCTGTCGTTTTATACGAGGAAGAAATTGTCATTGACAAGCTCGGTAATGAGTTAGTTATTGTGTAAGTTAATAAAATGGAAAATGAGTTAGTTATTTTGTAAGTTGATAAAGTGGGAAATGAATTGGTTATTGTGTAAATGAAAAAAATAATGTATCCTCATTTCAAATATGTTTTATAACCAAAAATTATATAACATATATTATATAGCAAATGACTCAACTTTTTGAAATCAATGTGAAACTATCGGAAAACCAGAAAAAGAATCTGAGTAGTGCTTACCATAAAAGGGAAACTGTTGTCTTGAGACTCTCAAAGGACTCTCTTCATGGCCATGACACTTTGTATGTTCCAGCGATGGTGAAAAAAAGATTGGAGAAAAATAGGAAATTGATGAAGGGAATGGATATTAAGCTAGCTAAGACCAATATCAGAAAGCAAGTTGGTGGCAGTTTATTGAGTTCCATTCTAACACTAGGTCGAACCCTATTACCAACCGTGGGTAAAACGCTTGGTTTGTCAGCTCTTTCTGGATTAGCTTCAGAAGGTGCTTCTCAAATGGTCAAAAAAATCTCTGGAAAAGGGGTTCAGTCAGGTGGTTTTCTCGTACCACAAGACAAAATTAATAAGCTGACAGAATATAAGCATCTTCTATCGATGAAACAAAAACAGGATATATTGAATGCCCTTCAATCAGGATCAGGTGTTCATATAAAACCAACAAAAACACACTCCGGTGGATTTCTCGGGACCCTATTAGCAAGCGTTGGTATCCCACTTGCTATTGAGGCCATAAAAAAAATAACTGGTAAAGGAGCTCCACGAATTGGGACAAAAGGAAAAGGGGCTCCAGGAATTGGTGCATACGTACAACCACCTCCATTTATTGGTACATGGGATAAATCAGTTGGTATGGGGATTAAAAAAAAAGACTACCAAAAAAAAATCAAAATTTTATAAAGATATCCCGATGAGTAATCATGATCTAATAAAATGGTGCAGATATTTAAACATACCAATAAATGATGTTTTGTCAAGGGATGTGACAGTTCCAAATAACCACAAACATGCTTTGTTCATTTACAATCTTCATCCATCATATATGAAGGGAAGCCATTGGGTTGCAACTTATGTCAAAGATAATGTCATCAATTATTTTGATAGTTTCGGCATGCCTCCATTTCAAGAGATTGTAAATCATGCTAAAAGAAAGAATATGACTCTGCTTCACCAAAATAATCAGATCCAGAATATAAATACGTCTACATGCGGCTACTTTTGTTTATACTTTCTGAATGAAATGAACAAAGGAACTTCTTATCTGGATTTGTTGAATGTATTTGATAATGACACAATGAAGAATGAAAAAATTATTGAAAAGTATTTTAAAAATATTAAATAAATATCTAACTTATATATAAATGACTCAACTTCATGAAATCTATGTTAAATTGACAGATAAACAGAAGTTCAAGCTAATGAAAGCTCATGATGAAGGGAAAACTATTGTCTTGAGACTCTCAAAGGACTCTCTTCATGGCCCTGACATTTTACACGTTCCAGAAACAACAAAAATAAGATTGGAAGAACGCAGGAAATTAATGAAGGGAATGGATATCAGATTTCCTTCAATTAAAGAAGATAATATTATAAATAGAGAAAGTATTATCTTACAAATGACAGAAAAACTTCTTTCAGATGGATATATTGTTATGAAGGAAGAAGGTCAATTAATACCAAACAGGAACTAAAACTATCTAACTCATTTATATATATATATGAAATCATATTGTGTGAAAGAAAGGAAACAAACTGAATGCATTGAACCATCTGGATACAAAAAAGCTAAAAACGGCCGCCTAATGTTTTTTTGTAAATGCCAAAGTTGTGGAATTACAAAAACAAAATTCGTCAAAAGTAATAATTGAAACTGATTGGCCCGTCTGAAGGGGCGGGCATTGGTTCAACATTATTAACTGGAGCTTTGGATGTAGGTTTTAAATTAGCTCCAATGATTGGTAAAAAAGCATTGCAGGCTGGAAGATATTATGCATCAGAAGCATTAAGAAACCCTAAACTCCAGCAAAAAGCTATCGACTACGCACTTGATAAAGCAAGACCTGTTTTAACTAATGTGGGTAAAGAGGCTATAACACAACTATCAACAAAAATTAGACCAAAACGAAAAGATGGAAAACAAATGCATAAGACAGATATTAAAGGGTTAGATTATGGCAGTGGGTTAATTGACAGTTTGTTAAAATCGGGTGTAGCAGGGTCTCCGTGGCATGTAGATTATAAAAAAGGAATTGAATTATTGACAGATCCTGGTTTGTTTAAAACACCGAATAAAAAAGAAATCACAAACATGAAAGAAAGAATCAATTTTTACAAAGAGCAATACAAATTGGCGAAAGAAAAAGGTTATACAGGTTCATATCATAGTTTTGTGAAAACAATGGGATGGGCAGAAAAACCAACCTTTACTTTTCCAGGAATTGGAGGCGCTATTGATATTCATAAAGCTATTGGCAAGCTTCCTAAACCAAAATCAGGTTGGACTTTGCCAGGCCATAATTACACAGGTCCATACACCTCTTGATGAGCAGCTTAAACAACCACCCAACAACTGGTGAAATACTTGAGATTTATCAACAGCCAACAGGAAAAACAGATGCTATCTCAATGCAGCATGATGTTGATTATTCTGTTTGTGGAGATGACAAGAAATGCAAGAATAAAGCAGACCGAAAAATGGTTGCTGCTCTCGATGCCATTCCATGGAAAGATAGACAATGGGGGCATATGTTGGCTCGTAATGCAATTGCAACAAAGGAGAAACTAGGTTTGGGTGTTAAAAAGCAAAAAAAAAAACGGAAAAAGCCGTCGAGTGAAGAAAACTGGCAAGAAAAATTAGCAGATGAATTACATACACCCATAAAACGCAATTTTACTCGACGGCGTGTGATTGTAAATAAAATTGATGAAATATGGGCTGCTGATCTTGTTGAAATGCAAAAATTCAGCAAATGGAATAAAGGTTATAAATATCTTCTAATGGTTATCGATGTTTTCAGTAAATATGGTTGGATTGTTCCTCTGAAGGATAAAAAGGGTGAAACTGTAACTGAAGCATTTCAAACAATATTCAGAGATAGAAAACCACAATATCTATGGGTCGATAAAGGGAAAGAGTTCTATAACAAACACTTGAAGAACTTGCTAGAGAAAAATGGGATACATATTTACTCCACCGAGAATGAAGAAAAGTCCTCTGTGGTTGAAAGATGGAATCGAACAATCAAGTCCAAAATGTGGAAACAGTTCACAATTCAAGGCAATACAATGTATCTCGATATGCTACCTAAAATATTAAAACAGTACAATAACACAAAACATTCAAGCACAAAGATGACACTCACAGAGGCTTCAAAGAAAGAGAATGAAGGAATAGTGTATTTTAATTTATATGGTGAAATGGAAACATTACAACATAAACCAAAATTTAAAGTAGGTGATAAGGTTCGAATTAGTAAATACAAAAGAAAAACTTTTGATAAAGGTTATACTCCAAACTGGACCGAAGAATTATTCATAATAGAGAAGATCCAATACACTAATCCAATAACATACAAAATAAAGGATCTAGGAGGTGAAGATATTGAAGGGAGTTTTTACGAACCTGAATTATTAAAAGCCAAACAGAATGTTTTCCGTATTGATAAAGTCATTCGGAGGGATTACAAGAAGAAACAAGCTTTGGTTAAATGGAAGGGATATAGTGACGACTTTAACAGTTGGATACCATTTGGGGATTTAAAAGATATGTGAAAAGGTATAAACGTAAATTACCTAACCAATATATTAAAAACGTTTCAGCATAACATATACTGTTTGCTATTTGGTAGCCAAAAATATAATTGTTTCTGGCTATTTAAAAAAATTCTATAAATTATTTAAAAATATATAGTATAATATTATATTACGATGGAAAGTAAAAATATCGAGAGAGGTCGAGGAAGACCAGTAATTTATACTGATGAAGAAAGAAAAAAAGCTACAACAAAGTCTAAAACAAAGTATATGCTAAACAAGGAATGGTATTGTCAAACTTGTAATAATAATAAAAATTACACATTTGCTGGAAAATGGAAACACATTAAATCAATAAAACACCAATTAAATTCAAATGATAATTTTTGAAATGTTCAAAGGATCCATGATTTGGATCACTTGAATTAGTCATATTTAAACGCAGATTAAAATAACACTTAAAAAAAGATATAGTAATATATATAATGATGAAAATAAATATTTTGAAAGGTTATGAAAATTCATATAGCAATGAAGACAACTCTGTCAGTTTAAGAATCAATTGTGGTGACGAACTTTTGAAGAATCATGTTAATGCAGTTATTAAACAAATGAATGAAATATATGATGTAATTTATGATTTTGCAAAAAAACATGAATACATTATTTTTTATCATACATTCAGATTATCACATCATGATAGAGATTATCTGATGAATTTTGTAAATTGTAAAGGCTGTCTTTATATGAGTTCAGAAAAAATAAAAGCAGATAGCAATAATCTGAAACATCAACTCGAAAATGGTTTGAATGATTCACGTAATATGCTGAATGATTTTATTATTGAAGGATGGCGTGGAGTACATTTCATTAATATCACAATGAAAAATAAAGTAAATGAAACCATCAAACTAGAAGATAATGAAAGACAAAAAATTAAAATGAAACATAAACCAATTAAATTTGAGTTTATTGATGAAAATAATGATGAAAATGAATTTGAAAAAATAATGAAAAAAACAAATAAAAAGAATTAAAAAAATGAAGAACAATCAAATAAAATAAACAATTTATATAAAGATTTGATGATTCAATACGGTCAAGGTTTAAATAAAAAATCTAATGATATTATAATGATGAATAAATCAGACTTGAAAAAACTGTCAAAATCTCAACTAATTAAATTACTATTAAAGCAAGATAAGAAGAAGCCTGAAATTATCGTAGTAGATGATACCAAGCCAAATGAGAGACCAATTCCTAAACCAGTTCCAACACCTCGCAAGAGTGTTAATCAAATGGTTCAAGATTATGAAGACAATATTATTCTTCCACCATTAGAATTTAGGGATAGACCAGTTCCTAAACCAAGAACCAAAAAGATAGTTCAAAAACCAGTAGCACAACCTAGAACCAAAATAGAGCAAAAAGACAAAGCTCTGAAAGGTTATACCAAATCATATGAAATTAGCATTAGGAATAACAAAGACCCACTACTACAAGTACAAAACACAAGAAAGGCTGTTGCATACCATATCACAAATGTACTAAAATTCATGAAAGGACTGAAATTTGTCGAAATACTAAAGGTAACATTCACAAAAATGTCAGATGGGGAAATAATGCATAAGACCGCCTATTTCAACAGTGTGTCTCAAACAATAATAAACGATCAAGAGATAATTGAATCACTACAGTTGTCAAAACAAGAAATATTAAATAAGATTGCAGTTTGGATTTCAGAGGGATCTGGTTGGACTATTCAATCTGTTGACAATCATTATCTTAATGTGGTAATATATCAACCAATGAGAGGCTCTTTATATATTAAACTACCTCAAGAACTCAGAAACAGTGCGAAGGGATTGATCAACATGAAAAATGAGGACAACGAATGCTTCAGATGGTGTCATATCCGGCATTTAAACCCTCAAGCTAAATACCCACAGAGAATCAAAAAAGTCGACAAGCAATACATTGAAAAATTAGATTATTCAGGAATTGAATTTCCAGTTGCAACCAAACAGTACAACAAAATAGAAAAGCAAAATGAGATTAACATTAATGTTTTCGGTTATGAAGACAAACAACCATATCCAATTCATATTTCAAAAGAAAAGTATGAAGACAATTTGAATCTATTGCTGATAACAGACAATGAAAACAAACATTATGTATTGATCAAAGACTTCAATAAGTTTATGTACAACCAAACAAAACACAAAGAAAGAAAACACTTTTGCATGCATTGTTTGCAGTGTTTTAGCTCTGAAAGGGTCTTAACAGATCATAAAGAAAACTGTATCCTAATAAATGGAACTCAGGCAATTAAAATGCCAGCAAAAGGTGATAACATATTAAAATTCAATAATTTTCATAAACAACTACCAGTGCCATTTGTAATATATGCAGATTTTGAAGCCATCACAGAAAAAGTGTATGGATGCCTGCCTGATAATGACAAATCATACACAGAAGCCTACCAGAAGCACACAGACTGCGGTTTTGGATATAAGGTTGTGTGTTGTTATGACGATAAATACACAAAACCATTGAAAACATACAGAGGTGAAAAAGCTGTTTACAAATTCATGGAAGCTATGTTGGAGGAAGTTAAATATTGTAAGAAGGTTATGAAAAAAGAATTCAACAAACCATTAAGAATGACGGAAGAAAATGAAGAAGAATTCCAAAAAGCTAACAGATGTCATATATGTGAAAAAGAATACAAAAAAACTGATGTTAGAGTCAGAGATCACTGTCATATAACTGGTCAGTACAGAGGATCCGCTCATCAAGATTGTAATCTTAACTTTCGAATAACTGATAAAATTCCAGTAATATTTCATAATCTCCGTGGGTATGACAGCCATTTCATAATGCAAGAGATAGGTGAAATAGTCAAGAGGCACACATACATAAATAACAAAGGCGAGGAGTGCCAAATGAATATTAATGCAACTCCTAATAACATGGAGAAATACAAGGCTTTCATGCTTGGCAATCATCTTACCTTTATTGACAGTTTCCAATTCATGAGCTCAAGTTTGGAAAAACTAGTAAGCAATCTACCAAAAGAATCATTAAAATACACCTCCAAAAAATTCAAAGGTAAAAAGCTTGACTTAATGGCACAAAAAGGGGTTTATCCTTACGATTACATGGATAGTTTTGAAAAATTCAATGAAAAGCTACCAACAAAAGAAGGCTTTTACAGCATACTAAATAATGAACATATATCAGACGAAGATTATAAACATGCTCAAAATGTGTGGGATACATTCTCTCTTAAAAATATGGGTGAATACCATGACTTATACCTTAAATCTGACATCCTCCTACTAGCTGATGTCTTTGAAAACTTCAGAAAAACATGTCTAGAATACTACAAACTAGACCCATGCCATTATTTCACTAGCCCTGGGTTATCCTGGGATGCTATGTTAAAAATGACTGACATTAAACTGGAGTTAATGACGGATGTTAATATGTTTCAATTCATTGAAAAGGGTATGCGTGGTGGTATATCATATATAGCCAATCGATACGGAAAGTCAAATAATAAATGCATGAAAGAGTATGATGAGAAGGCGCCCTCAAAGTACATCATGTATCTCGATGCTAATAATTTATACGGATGGGCTATGAGTCAGTATTTACTAACAGGCGGTTTCAAATGGATGACAGAAAAGCAAATCAACAAGTCAGACCTAGCAGATGCCACGCACCTCTCAGTAACCTCTTATTTCATTGGTTCTTATTACCACGCAGCTCCATTATTTCAGGGCTAGGGTCCATTGTTTCTGTTGTTTGTTTATTGTTTTCTCAGCCAATCCTGTGAACTGTTCCGAGAGCTGCGTGGCGCCTCAGACCTAGCTAAGTATCAAGAAGACAGTAAAAAAGGTTTAATACTAGAAGTCGATCTTGAATATCCTGAAGAGTTACATAATTTGCATAATGACTACCCTCTTGGACCGGAAAAGATTAAAGTAACTGAAGATATGTTATCAGAATATTGTAAAAAAATAGCCACTAAATATCAGATATCAGTTGGTTTGGTACACAAACTCATTCCAACATTGAGTAATAAGAAAAAATACGTGCTTCATTACGGGAACCTTCAACTCTATACAGATCTCGGTTTAAAAATAACTAAAGTCCATAGAGTATTAGAGTTCAATCAGTCTCCTTGGTTAAAGCAATATATTGATTTCAATACTGAGAAGAGAAATAATGCTAAAAATGCATTTGAGAAAGACTTCTTCAAACTTATGAACAATAGTCTGTTTGGAAAAACAATGGAAAATATTAGAAAGAGAGTTGATGTTCGACTTGTAACTGATGAGAAAAAACTGTTGAAAATGGCTACCAAACCGACATATGTAAGCAGTAAGATATTCAATGAAAATCTGGTGGCTGTGCATAACATCAAAGAAACACTTACCCTCAACAGACCGGCATATGTGGGAATGTGCATCTTGGATCTAAGCAAGACACTAATGTATGATTTTCACTACAATTACATCAAAAAGAAGTATGGAGATAAAGCTAAGTTATTATTCACAGACACGGATAGCTTGACTTATGAAATCGAAGCTGATGATGTCTACTTAGACTTTTGGAATGATAAAGAGAAATTTGATAACAGTGACTATTTTCTGGATAGTCCTTATTTCAACAAAAGTAATAAAAAAGTAATCGGAAAAATGAAAGATGAAGCAGCAGGTATACCAATAACTGAATTTGTTGGATTGAGATAAAAAAATGTACAGTTATATGAAAGACAACCAAAAAGGAGGAAAGACTGCCAAAGGAATTAAAAAGAATATTATAAAAAAGGATATAACTCATGAAAACTATAAACAAACACTATTTGAAAATAAACAGATGCATCATACTATGAAAACCATAAGAAGTCAAAATCAAGAGTTAGGAAGTTATGAAATCACCAAAGTATCACTCAGTTGTTTCGATGACAAAAGATATATACTAAAAGACGGGGTAACAAGCTACGCATACGGACATTACAATATCAAATATTAATCATCTTTTTCAAACTCATAATTCTTTACTTTCTATTACATTATTCTTTGCTTTCTGTTGTATTGACATTCATTAATTTGAAGAAGATATTCATTTCTTTAGGATCCTTTATAATGTAATTACTATAAAAATATATAGATTTTCATAAAATGGTTAACTATAGAATGAGTATGATTTTATGGTGTTATAGGGTTAATTCCATCGAATGGTGAGTAGTATAGACTTGGGCATCTTGAGTTTGATAACAAACTTTAGCATAAACTTTTTAAGTAAAAATTGTCAGTAAATTTTACTTTAAGAATTTATAATACTTACTTGTTTCATTATAATTGGTTAGAAATAATCATACGACCGTCTCATGATCTGAAACAATAGCTATAGGAGATGACTCATTTTACAGGGGGTTTCCCTGTTTTTCCGAGAATGTCACGCTTGGTGATTTTTCCGAGAAAGTCATGCATAGGGGTTAAACGCATTTTAAAAAATATATAGATTGCCAAACTTTGGTTAGCCATCAAATGGAAAAGTAGTATAAGGTTGGGTTGGTTTGAGTTTGATAACAAACTTTAGCATAAACTTTTTAAGTAAAAATTGTCAGTAAATTTTACTTTAAGAATTTATAATTGGTTAGAAATAATCATACGACCGTCTCATGATCTGAAACAATAACTATTAGCGATGACTCATTTTACAGGGGGTTTCCCTGTTTTTCCGAGAAAGTCACGCTTGATGATTTTTCCGAGAAAGTCATGCATAGGAGTCAAACGCATTTGAAATATATATATATACAGATTTTCATAAAATGGTTAACTATAGAATGAGTATGATTTTATGGTGTTATAGGGTTAATTCCATCGAATGGTGCGTAGTATAGTACTTGGGTTGGTTTCAGATCAAAAATTTTGATCTGGAACCCCCAAGTACTATACTACTCAGCTCAACCATTGAGAACAATAATAATAACAGTTGTACAAAATATTTATAAAAGAAGAAGAAAAAGAGAGATGAAAAAAAATAAGAAAAAAAACACGATAGGATTTTTTTTATATTTTCTATTTTTTATTTCATGTTCAAAATTTCATACACATACTCACTATAAATACTTACGGATACATACACATATGATGCACGGGGGAACTTTTTACAGATATTGCACATATTCTTATTTATCTTATAACAACAAAGAGCACAGTGCGAAATTATAATTACATTAATTTTCAATATAATTGCCCCATTTTCTAAGGTGAGTGGGCAGTTTAATAATAGATTTGGCAACCATCGTTTCAAGTTGGTAAAAAATCTTAATCGTAGCGTTTAATATTGTAATGGATGGTTTGGTCTTATTACATCTGCAAGAATAAATATATTTTTTCGCAATCAACAAAATATGGTTCACAAACAAATCTTCTTTACACTCCATTATACCAAACATTATGTCCTTATTAGAAAGAGGTCCAATTACAATGTCCTGGTTGGCCATCCATTTTATAACTTCTGCCCAGAATTCCTTGGTGTAAGGGCACGTTACAAAGATATGCTCGAGAGATTCGTCTGCTTCTCCGCAAAAAGAGCAAGCTGGGGATAAAATTTTACCAATTTTGCTAAGGAGGACATTCGTGGCGAGACATCTGTGGAGAAGTTTATATTGAAATTCGCGCGATTTTGTGTCCAAGGCAACACGATGTGGCAAACTGTAGATTTTTTTCCAATCTAATTCATCAGATACAAATTGAGCATTGTATTTGAGTTGAGCTGTAGGTGGAGTAATGTTTCTATTTTGAATTTCCTTATAAACGATCCTCGATACAGCTTTGCTAAGGAAGACATTTTGACCATTTAAATATAACTGACTCTGATTTTGGAAGTTAAAGGGCTCAATAACAGAAGGATTACACATTTTTAAGAAATTACGCCATTCAATTGGAAGAGCTTCAATTACACATGTAAGTTTGAATGCCTCTAACGGAGAGATATTCAATTCTCGTAGCTTGTATTTCATGATAAGCTTATTATCTTCAGAAATCAGGTCCCCTATTCTAAGAATACCTATATTTGCTAAACTATTGTTATATACAGACTTACCATCAATACAAATAGCTTTATTATTCCATAAAATTATTTTCGAAAGATCCGTGTCTGTGGGGTTTTGTGCGCTACCTTTGTTTGCTACAGAGCACTCTGCGAAGTATTTGAGGCATTCTTCATAAAACGTTAGAAGCTTGATGGGCAAGGTTTTTACATCAAAGTCACAACATAAGATAAATTTACCGCCAACGGGTTTTAAATAGTACAGAAGTATAGTTTTCCAGTTGCTGGGTTGCTCACTTACGAGTCGTTTGCACCAAAGTATTCTCTGAGTTTTAATAATGGAGTCTAGGTGTGGAGCTTTAAGTCCGCCATCTTCGATATCGCTAATGAGCGCTAGACGCTTGATTTTGTCTTTTCCATTCCAAATGAAATCGACAATTTTATTGGCCTCGTTGACAAAATGTTTATCTAAGCAGATCATGCTTGCACGATATAAGAATATTGGAATGATGAATGTCTTAACAATTTGAATTCTGCCGATAAGAGTGAGGTCTCTCCACCTCCATATCCGTAACTTATCCTTAATAGAATTAATCAATTCGTCAAAGTTCAGCTTTTGTTTGATGCGATAGTCATATGAGAAATAAATCCCAAGAATTTTAACATGTGTTTTTATTTTTATGCTTTTAAAAAGGTCGTGATTGAGTGATGAGTGGGCGCAATCTCCAAGTAACATAATTTCTGACTTCTCATGATTTATCTTAAGACCCGAACACTCTCCAAAACTTTCTAAAATCTCGAGGAACTTCAATAAAGAATAATCGTTTAACACAAAGGCGGTCAAATCATCAGCGAAAAGTTCCAATTTAATTTCTTCTCCATCCACCAAAATACCCTGAACATTTTTGTTGCTACGTATACTAATAGTCAAAATTTCCAAGACAATGATGAACAGATAGGAGGATAGCGGATCTCCCTGCCTTACCCCCGCTGAACTTCAAATGGGGTAGTAGAAAAACCGTTATTCAAAACACAGCTGGATATATTGTTGTAAAATGTGTGAATCCATTGTATAAACGAAGGGTCCAAAATGAAAAGCAGACAGAGTTCGAAACAGGAAATCTCTACTTACAGAATCAAAGGCTTTCTTGAAATCAATAGAGATCAGTCTTCCTCCTACTTGATATTTTTTCGTGTAATCCAAAATATCCTCGATAGATCTTACAGCGTCACAAATAGTTCTATCTTTGACATATGCACATTGATTATGATGGATAATGCTGGGCAGAACAGCCTCAAGTCTTTTAGCAATGGCTTTTGAGCCAATTTTTACATCAACATTAATAAGCGATATTGGTCTCCAGTTAGCTATATCCCTCCTATCTTAATCTTTTTTTTCAATGAGTGTGATGACAGACGATAGGTGCCACTAGAAGAAGTCGAACCCGGGTTATTTACATCAGAGGCAGTAACAATGACCTCCAGACCACTGAGGTTCAGCATAGCTAAAGACGTAAAAATAGTGTATTTATTTGCACACTTGTTTTTCCTTCAATGAATATTTCAGCTAAGTGTTTGAGAAAGGAAACGCTTATCAAACGATGTAGGATTTTTTCGCATAAATGTTGATGAAGTCTCGGTGAAATGAGCGGAGAAAAAATAATCTGTTTACAATTACGTCATTTGAAACATAAGAAAGAGAGTAAGGTTTCTGCAGTCAGTTTCACGTCACGTAAGTAAAACTAAAATTGCTTGTCATTCAAAAACTAATGACCAGAAATTGAGATATTGTGGAAAAATAGTAAATAAACTACCTGTCAAAGTCTCAGGGGTGTGTGATGTCCCGTACTTGAGTTATTCAACAAAATGTACAACCGCTCAAAATTAGTTTAGCATGGAGCGGCCACGGGGAAACATGGCAGTCTAATTTAAAACATCTGGAGTTAAGTTCGGTCATGTTAAAAGCTTTCTTCTCGCTGTTGAACTTGCAAACATTCGTATGGGCATCTCCCTTAACATATTAGTTGTTTAGGTGAATCGACCTTTTCCGATACGTGACAACAGGCATCATTCATCGGTTCGTGTCTATTTCTTTGCAGTGTATCAGATATCCATAGACCCCTATCAATATATATCCCTTGAAAATTGCTTTACAGCTCAACCATTTATAACTATTTACAAAAGAAGATGAAAAAAAGGTACGCAAAAAAAGGTGCCGATAGCCGGAGTCGAACCTGGAACATCTGCATTACTAACGGTGAAGATGACCGCTAATTAGGTAAAAATAGTTTACTTATTCAAAAATGACTATTATTAGTTACCGTTTGCGCAGAAACGCCGGAAGTCAGCTTTGCGGATGAAACTCGAAGAAAAACGGACTTCACTTTCAGACTCGGGCGGAGTTCTTCGCCCGAGTAATTAGCTACTTGTCATCATTTGGTGGTTCTGTGGGTGATAACAACTTGACTACCCAAGAAGACAACATTTCCAGCGCCAAATTGATTTATGTGCCCGCGACAACATAAACTGCTCTGCGGTGTCTTGCTTATTCAGTAAATGACTGTGTGTACGGATCAATATTTTTTCTTTAATATACGCAGCACAAATATCTTTAAGCATTCGTTTTAATCAGCTTCAAGCTACTTTATGCTTTACCTTCTCTATAAATTTTGGAAGCGATTTTGTACCATTACAACTGGAATGCTGATCCATTTTTTAATAAAACGGCGTATAGTAGACCTTTTATGTTTTGTTTTCAGAATGTAGGTCATGTGATGTTACCCTGGAGAACTGTTTCTTTGAAATTCCAGCTTCTTGACGTGCAAATGTACGCATAATTCATAATTTATGAAAGGACGAAAGGGAAATCGCCTTGGGACCTACATCGGCAAACCAAAATATACCAGCCAAAGAGGTCTATTTCCAAGACCTACCGTAAAAGCTCTATTAAGCCCCCTGTCTATATTAACGCCCCTGCCCGCTACTCACCCAGAGCACAAGTAGTACTCATCACAGCTAGTAAAAACCACCTACTTTTCAACATGCTCTTACAAGTTTTAAAAGCGGGAGATTATGACCGAGAGTCCAAATCTCGGAAATCAGGAATTGATGGGACGCGCTCCAGAACAAGCGCACAAATAGTACTCATCACAGCTACTAAAACACACCTAATTTCAACATGCTCTTACAAGTTTTAGAAGACTGAGGCTATGACCGAGAGTCGAAATCTCGGAAATCACGAAATAATGGGACGCGCTCCACACCGTATGCACAAGTAGTGCTCATCATAGCTAGTAAAAACCACTTACTTTGAACATGCTCTTACAACTTTTAAAAGAGTCCTTTTACGACGGAAAGTCAAAATCTCGGAAATCAGGAACTGATGGGACGCGCTCCACACCGTGCGCACAAGTAGTACTCATCACAGCTACTAAAAACCACCTACTTTCAACATGCTCTTAAGGCCCGGGCAAACGAGTGCAACATCATCCAACATTGTTGAATCCAACATTGTTGGACGATGTTGCACAGTGTTGAACGAGGTGGCCAAACGAATGCAACATGTTGGATTCAACATGTGGTCTCAAGGGTTTGGGACCAAAATTCACCAAGACTCCTTAGAAAACAAACCCGTTCCATATTGTGTTTGTTAGCCCAGAAAATGCTGAGAGACTGATAACTGTACATAAAGCCTGTTTTTCACTAGCGACTCAAGCACAAGAGCGCTTATTTCACTGTGAAAACGGGCTTAACGCAAGCATAAGCATAAGCGCAAGCACAAGCGCACGGTTAAAAATTTTCCTTTTCCTTGTGCTGGCGCTTATGCTTTCGTAGCTTTGCGTTCGCTCGAGTAGTGTTCGTTTTCACTTAGCATAATCTACTTATGCTTGCGCTTGTGCTTGCGTCGCTAGTAAAAACCAGGCTTAAGTCTTTCGATATCCGCGTATGACAATCTTCACGCTTTCGTTGGTGTTCAGTTTTAGCTACTCCTTTTCCTTTACGCTTTATTTTTTGAGAGAGATCGCTTGTGTTAGAGCTCTCTTCGACGAGAGATTCGGTAACGCGCGAAGCAAGTCTAAACAATGTATACAGATACCGCAAAGTCAGGTTAGTGGGTATGCGCGCGTTCAACATTGTTGAAAACAGTGGCCAAACGAATGCAACATTGTTGTTCACACCTGAGAACAAAAGAAATGTTGGGTGATGTTGAAGACAATGTTTCATGGATATCAAACTTCGTCCAACATCATCCAACATCATGCAACATCGTGCAACATGGTGGCCAAACGAGTGCAACATGTTGGATTCAACAATGTTGGATTCAACAATGTTGCTCCATCAACATGTTGGATCCGTTTGGTCGGGCCTTTATAAGTGTTAAAAGAGTGACATTATGACCGAGAGTCAAAATCTCGGAAAACAGGAATTTATGCTACGCGCTCCACACCGTGCGCCCAAGTATTACTTCTCAGAGCTAGTAAAGACCACCTACTTTCTAGGAGCTCTTACAAGGTTTGAAAAGGGTTAGATTAAGACCGAGAGTCAAACTCTCGTAAATTAGGAATTCATGGGACGCACTCCACACCGTACGCAGCAATAGCACTCATCCCTGCTCGAAAAAAACAGTTACTTTCCCGCTACACACCGTGCGCATAAGTAGCACTCATCACAGCTAGTAACAACCACTTACTTTCAACATTCTCTTAAAAGTTTTGAAAGAGTGAGATTATGACCGAGAGTCAAACTCTCGTAAATCAGGAATTGATGGACGCGCTCCACATTGCTCGCACAAGTTACACTCATCACGGCTAGTAAAAACCACTTACTTTCAACATGCTCTTGCAAGTTTTAAACGAGTGAGCTTATGACCGATTGTCAAACTCTCTCAAATGAGGAATTGATGGGACGCGCTCCAAACCTTGCGCAAAAGTAGTACTCATCATAGCTAGTAAAAACCAGTTACTATCAACATGCTATTAAAAGTTTTAAATGAGTGAGATTTTGAAAGAGTAGTCAAACTCTCGAAAATCAGGAACTCATGGGACGCGCTCCACATCGTACGCACAGGTAGTACTCATCACAACTAGTAAAAACCTGTTACTTTCAACATGCTCTTACAAGTTTTAAACGATTGAGCTTATGATCGAAAGTCAAACTCTCGAAAATCAGGAATTGATGGTACGCGCTCCACATCGTGCGAACAAGTAGTATTCATCACAGCTAATGACAACCACTGACTTTAAACAAGCTCTTACAACTTTTAAAAGAGTAAGATTATGACCGAGTGTCAAATTCTCGCACATCTGGAATTGATGGGACGCGCTCCACATCGCTCGCACACTTAGTACTCCTCACAGCTAGTAAAAATCACTTAATTTGAAAATCCTCTTTAAAGTTGTAAAAGAGTGAGATTTTGATCGAGAGTCAAACACTCGCAAATCAGGAATAGATACGACGCGCTCCACTTCCCTCGCACAAGTAGTACTCATCAAAGCTAGTAAAAACAACTTACTTTCGACATGCTCTTTCAACTTTTAAACGAGTAAGATTAAGACCGAGAGTCAAACTCTCGCAAATCAGGAATTGATGAGACGAGCTCCATATCGTTCGCACAAGTAGTAGTCATCACAGCTATTAAAAACCACTTACTTTCAACATGCTCTTAAAAGTTTTAACAGAGTGAGATTATGACGGAGAGTAAAAATCTCGCAAATCAGGAATTGATGGGAAACGCTGCACACCGTACGCAAAAGTAGTACTCATCACAGATAGTGAAACCACTTACTTTCAACACGCTCCTACAAGTTTTAAAAGAGTGGGATTATGACCGAGAGTCAAATTCTCGAAAGTCAGTTATTGATGGGACGCGCTCCACACCGTGCGCGGAGGTTGTATTCATCAGAGCTAGTAAAAGCCACCTACTTTCAACATCCTCTTAGAAGTTTTAAACAAGTGAGCTGACCGAGAGTCAAACCATCTCAAATCAGGAATTGATGGGACGCGCTCCACGTCGCTCGCACAAGTGGTACTAATCACAGCTAGTGAAAACCGCTTACTTTCAACACGCTCTTACAAGTTTCAAAAGAGTGAGGTTTTGACGAAGAGTGAAAATCTCCCAAAGAAGGAATTGATGGGATGCCCTGCACACCATGCACAAAAGTACTACTCATCACAGCTAGTAAAAACCACTTACTTTCAACATGCTCTTACAAGTTTTAAACGAGTGAGCTTATGAGAGAGAGAGAGAGTCAAACTCTGTGAAATCAGGAATTGATGGAAAGCGCTCCACATTGCTCGCAAAAGTTGCACTCATCTTAGCTAATAAAAAACCACTTACTTTCAACATGCTGTGACAAGTTTTAAACGAGTGAGGTTATGACCGAGATTCAAACTCTCTCAAATCAGGAATTCATGGGACGCGCTCCATTTCGCTCGCACAAGTAGTACCAATCACAGCAGGTGAAAACCACTTACTTTCAACAGGCAGTTACAAGTTTAAAAAGAGTGCGATTATGACCGAGAGTCAAATTCTCCAAAGTCAGGTATTGATGGGACGCTCTGCACACCGTGTCCACAAGGATAGTAAAAACCACCTACTTTCAACATCCTCTTACAAGTTTTAAACTAGTGAGATTATGACCGAGAGTCAAACTCTCATAAATCAGGAATTGATGAGACGCGCTCAATTTCACTCGCACAAGTATGGGACGCGCTCCACATTGCTCGCACAAGTTGCACTCATCACAACTAGTAAAAACTACTTACTTTCAACACGCTCTTACAAGTTTTAAACGAGTGAGGTTATCACCGAAAGTCAAACTCTCTCAAATCAGGAATTGATGGGACGCGCTCAATATCGCTCCTACAAGTATGGGACGCGCTTCACATCGCTCGGACAAGTAGTGCTAATGACAGCTAGTAAACACCACTTACTTTCAACACGCTCTGACAAGTTTTAAAAGAGTGGGATTATGACCGAGATTCAAATTCTCGAAAGTCAGGTATTAATGGATGCAGTCCACACCGAGCGCACAAGTGGTACTTCTCACAGTTAGTAAAAACCACCTACTTTCAACACCCTCTTACAAGTGTTAAACTAGTAAGATTATGATCGAGAGTTAAACTCTCGAAAATCAGGAACTAATCCGACGCGCTCCACATTGCTCGCACAAGTTGCACTCATCACAGCTAGTGAAAACCACTTATTTTCGACATGCTCTTAGAACTTTTGAACGAGTGAGGTTATGACCGAGAGTCAAACTCTCTCAAATGAGGAATTGATGAGACGCGCTCCATATCGCTCGACTAAAGTAGTAATAATCACAGCTAGTGATAACCCCTTACTTTCAGCACCCTCTTACAACTTTTAAAAGAGTGGGATTCTGACCGAGAGTGAAATTCTCGAAAGTCAGTTATTGATGGGATGCGCTCCACTCCGTTGGCAGAAGTGGTACTCATCACAGTTAGTAAAAACCACCTCCATTAAATATCCCCTTACAAGTTTTATACTAGTGAGATTATAAAAGAGAGTCAAACTCTCGCAACTCAGGAATTGATGAGACGCGCTCCAATATCGCTTGCATAAGTATGGGACGCGCTCCACATTTATCGCACAAGTTGCACTCAACACAGCTAGTGAAAACCACCAATTTCTACATGCCCTTACAAGTTTTAAACGAGTGAGGTTATGAATGAGAGTCAAACTCTGTCAAATGAGGAATAGATGGGACGCGCTTTACATTGCTCGCACAAGTCGCACCCATCACAGTTAGTAAAAACCACTTACTTTCAACATGCTCTTACCAATTTTAAACGAGTGAGGTAATGACCGAGAGTCAAATTCTCGAAAGTCAGGTATTAATGGGACGCACCGCACACCGCCTGCAAAAGTGGTACTCGTCGCAGATACTAAAAACTACCTTCTTTCAAAATCCTCTTACAACTTTTAAACTAGAGAGCTTATCAACGAGAATCAAACTAGGTGAAATCAGGAATTGATGGGAGGCGCTGCAGATTGCTCGCACAAGTTGCACTCATCACAGCTAGTTAAAACCACTTACTTTCAATATGCTCTTACAAGTTTTAAACGAGTGAGGTTCTGACCGAGAGTGAAACTATATCAAATCAGGAATTGATGGGACAACCTCCATATCGCTCGCACAAGTAGTACTAATCACAGCTAGTTAAAACCACTTACTTTCAACACGCTCTTGCAAGTTTTAAAACAGTGGGCTTATGACCGAGAGTCAGATTCTCGAAGGTCAGTTATTGATGAAGCGCGCTCCACACCGTGCGGACAAGTGGTGCTCTTCACAGCTAGTAAAAACCATCTGCTTTCAACATGCTCTTACAAGTTTTAAAAGAGTGAGGTTATGTCCAAGAGTCAAACTCTGTGTAAAAGAATAAGTTTATTACCAAGATTCAAATCCTCGCAAATGAGGAATTTATGGGACGCGCTCCATATCGCTCGCACAAGTAGTACTAATCACAGGTAAGTTAAAACCACTTTCTCTCAACACGCTTTTACAAGTTTTAAAATAGTGGGACTATGACCGAGAGTCAAACTCTCGAAAGTCAGTTATTGATGGCACGTTGTCCACACCGTCGGGACAAGTGGTGCTCTTCACAGCTAGTAAAAACCATCTACTTTCAACATGCTCTTACAAGTTTTAAAAGAGTCAAACTCTGTGTAAAAGAATAAGTTTATTACAGAGATTCAAATCCTCGCAAATCAGGAATTTATAGGGCGCGCTCCATATCGCTCGCACAAGTAGTACTAGTCACGGCAAGTGACAACCACTTACTTTTAATACGCTCTTAAAAGTGTTAAAAGAGTGATGTTATGACGGAGAGTTAAGATCTTGCAAATCAGGAATTGATGGGAAGCGCTGCACACCGCCCACAAAAGTAGTAGTCATCACAGATAGTAAAAACCACTTTCTTTTAACATGCTCTCACAGGTTTTAAAAGAGTGAGATTAAGACCGATAGTCAAACTCTCGTAAATCAGGAATTGATGGGACGCGCTCCACACTGTACGCGCCGGTAGTACTCATTCCTGCTAGATAAAACCAGTTACTTTAACGCACCACAACGTGGGCATCAGTAGTGCTAATCACAGCTAGTAACAGCCACTTACTTTCAACATGCTCTTACAAGTTTTAAAAGAGTGAGTTTGTTACCGAGATTCAAACCCTCGAAAATCAGGAATAGATGGGACGTGCTCCATACCCTGCACACCCGTAGTACTCATCAAAACTAGTAAAAACCACTTACTTTGAACACTGTCTGAAAAGTTTTAAAAGAGTGGGATTATGACCAAGAGTCAAATTCTCCAAAGTCAGGAAATGATGGGATGCGCTGCACACCGTGCACACCCGTAGTACTCATCAAGCTAGTAAAAACCACTTACTTTGAACATTCTGTTACAATTTTTAAAAGAGTGAGATTACGACCGAGGGTCAAACTCTCTCCAATGAGGAATTGATGGGATGCGCTCCACATTTCTCGCACAAGTTGCACTCTTCACAGCTAGAAAAAAACACTTACTTTCAACATGCTCTTACACGTTTTAAAAGAGTGAGTTTATGACCGAGATTCAAACCCTCGAAAATAAGGAATTGATGGGACACGCTCCACACCGTGTACAAACGTAGTACTCATCAAGGCTAGTAAAAACCACTTACTTTCAACATAGCCTTAAAGGTTTTAAAAGAGTGAGATTAAGACCAAGAGTCAAACTCTCTCCAATCAAGGAATTGATGGGACGCGTTCCACATTGCTCGCAAAAGTTGCCCTCATCACAGCTAGTTAAAACCACTTACTTTCAACATGCTCTTACAATATTTAAACGATCGAGGTTATGACCGAGAGTGAAACTCTGTCAAATCAGGAAAAGAGAGCACGCGCTCAACATTACTCGCACAAGTTGCACTTGTCAGGGCTAGGAAAAACAACTTATTTTGAACGTGCCCTTACAAGTTTTAAACGAGTGAGCTTAGGAACGAGAGTCAAAGTGTCTCAAATCAGTAATTGATGGGACGCGCTCCATATCGCTCGCACAATTTGTACTTATAACAGGTAGTTAAAACTACTTACTCCCAACACGCTCTTAAAAGTTTTAAAAGAGTGGGATTATCGCCGAGAGTCAAATTCTCCAAAGTCAAGATTTGATGAGACGGACTGCACACCGTGTACAAAAGTAGCACTCATCACAGATAGTAAAAACTACTTACTTTCGACAGCTCTTACAAGTTTTAAAAGAGTGAGTTTTTGACCGAGATTGCAACCATTGCAAATCAAGAATTTATGGGAGAAACTCCACATTGCTCGCAAAAGTTGCACTCATCACAGCTAGTAAAAACTACTTACTTTCAACATTCTCTTACAAGTTTTAAACTAGTGAGGTAATTACCGAGATTCAAACTTTCCAAAATCAGCAAATGATGAAACGCGCTCTATCGTTCGCAGAAGTAGTAGCCATCACAGCTATTAAAAAGCACTTACTTTTAATATGCTCTTAAGAGTTTTAAAAAAGTGATATTAATACTGAGAGTCAAAATCTCGCAAAGCACGAATTGGTGGGATGCGCTGCATACCGTTCGCAAAAGTAGTACGCCTCACAGATAGTAAAAACCACTTACTTTCAACATGCTCTTACAAGTTTTAAAAGGGTGAGTTTATGACCGAGATTCAATCCCTCGCAAATCAGGAATTGATGGGACGCGCTCCAAACCGTGCGTACAAGTAGTACATACTCATCAAAGCTAGTCAAGACCACTTTCTTTCTACACGCTCTTAAGAGGTTTTAAGAAAGTGAGATTATGACCGAGAGTCAAAGTCTCGTAAATCATGGTACGCGCTCCACATTGTTCGCAGAAGTTTTCACACATCACAGCTAGTAAAAACCACCTACTGTCAACATGCTCTTACCAGTTTTAAGCGAGTGAGGTTATGACCGTACGTCAAACTCTCTCAAATGACGAATTGATGGGACGCGCTCCATATCATTCGCACAAGTAGTACTAATCACAGTTAGTAAAAACCACTTACTTTCAACATCCTCTTATAAGTAAGAGTGAGCAGATGACCGAGAGTCAAACTCTCTCAAATCAGGAATTGATGGTACGCGCTCCACATCGTTCGCACAAGTTTCACTCATAACAGTTAGTAAAAACCACCTACTTTCAATATCCTCTTACAAGTTTTAAACTAGTGAGATTATGACCTAGAGTCAAACTCTCGAAAATCAGGAATTGATGGGAGGTGCTCCAAATCGCTCGCACAAGTAGTACTATTCACAGCTAGTGAAAACCACTTACCTTCAACTCGCTGTTACAAGTTTTAAAAGATTGGGATTATCACCGAGAGTCAAAGTGTCGAAAGTCAGTTATTGATGGGACACGCTCCACACCATGCGCACAAGTGGTACTCATAACAGTTAGGAAAAAGCACCTACTTTCAATGTCTTACAAGATTTAAACTAGAGAGATTATGAGCAAGAGTCAAACTCTCGAAAATAAGGTATTTTCGGGACACGATGCATACCGTGTGCCCAAGTAGCACTCAATACAGCTAGTGAAAACCACTTACTTTCAAAGAGCTCTTACACGTTTTAACAGAGTGAGCTTATAAGCGAGAGTCAAACTCTCTAAAATTGATGGGACGCGCTCCACACCGTAGTCACCGGTAGTACTCATCCCTGCTAGAAGAAACCAGTTACTTTGACGCTCCACACCGTGCGCATAAGAAGTACTCATCACACCTAGTAAC
Source organism: Pachyseris speciosa (assembly GCA_016490735.1). Classification (NCBI taxonomy): domain Eukaryota; kingdom Metazoa; phylum Cnidaria; class Anthozoa; order Scleractinia; family Pachyseridae; genus Pachyseris; species Pachyseris speciosa. The sequence continues at coordinate 398,487 of JAEMWC010000679.1, forward strand.
GACAACTTACTTTCAAAATTCTCTAAAACGATTTGGAAGAGTGAGCTTATGACCGAGAGTCAAACTCTTTCAAATCAGGAATTAATGGGACGCGCTCCACAATGATCGCATAAGTTGCACTCAACACAGCTAGTGAAAACCACCAATTTCTACATGCTCTTACAAGTTTTAAACGAGTGAGGTTATGAATGAGAGTCAAACTCTGTCAAATGAGGAATAGATGGAATACGTTTTACATTGCTCGCACAAGTTGCACTCATAACAGCTAGTAAAAACCACTTACTTTAAACATGCTCTTACAACTTTTAAACGAGTGAGGTAATGACCGAGAGTAAAATTCTTGAAAGTCAGATATTGATGGGACGCGATTCACACCGCGTGCACAGGTGGTACTCATCACACATAGTAAAAACCACCTTCTTTCAAAATGCTCTTACAATTTTAAACTAGTGAGTTTATCACCGAGACTCAAACTCTGTGAAATCAGGAATTGATGGGAGGCGCTGCACATTGCTGGCACAAGTTGCACTCATCACAACTAGTAAAAACCACTTACTTTGAATATGCTCTTACAAGTTTTAAACGAGTGAGGTTATGACAGAGAGTGAAACTACCTCAAATCAGGAATTGATGGGACGCGCTCCATATCGCTTATACAAGTAGTACTAATCACAGCTAGTTAAAACCACTTATTATCAGCACCCTCTTTCAAGTTTTAAAACAGTGGGATTATGACCGAGAGTCAAACTCTCGAAAGTCAGTTATTGATGGAACGCGCTCCACACCGTGCGGACAAGTGGTGCTCTTCACAGCTAGTAAAAACCACCTAGTTTCAACTTGCTCTTACAAGTTTTAAAAGAGTGAGGTTATGTCAAAGAGTCAAACTCTGTGTAAAAGATTGAGTTTATTACCGAGATTCAAATCCTCGCAAATCAGGAATTTATGGGACGCACTCCATATCGCTCCCACAAGTAGTACTAAACACAGCTAGTTAAGACCACTTTCTTTTAACACGCTTTTACAACTTTTAAAATGATGGGATTATGACCAAGAGTCAAACTCTCGAAAGTCAGTTATTGATGGAACGCGCTCCACACCGTGCGGACAAGTGGTGCTCTTCACAGCTAGTAAAAACCATCTACTTTCAACATGCTATTACAAGTTTTAAGAGTGAGGTTATGTCCAAGAGTCAAACTGTGTGTAAAAGATTGAGTTTATTACCGAGATTCAAATCCTCGCAAATCAGGAATTTATGGGACGCACTCCATATCGCTCCCACAAGTAGTACTAAACACAGCTAGTTAAGACCACTTTCTTTTAACACGCTTTTACAACTTTTAAAATGATGGGATTATGACCAAGAGTCAAACTCTCGAAAGTCAGTTATTGATGGAACGCGCTCCACACCGTGCGGACAAGTGGTGCTCTTCACAGCTAGTAAAAACCATCTACTTTCAACATGCTATTACAAGTTTTAAGAGTGAGGTTATGTCCAAGAGTCAAACTGTGTGTAAAAGATTGAGTTTATTACCGAGATTCAAATCCTCGCAAATCAGGAATTTATGGGACGCACTCTATATCGCTCGCACAAGTAGTACTAATCACAGCTAGTTAAGACCACTTTCTTTTAACACGCTTTTACAACTTTTAAAATGGTGGGATTATGACCAAGAGTGAAACTCTCGAAAGTCAGTTATTGATAAAACGCGCTCCACACCGTGCGGACAAGTGGTGCTCTTCACAGCTAGTAAAAACCATCTACTTTCAACATGCTATTACAAGTTTTAAGAGTGAGGTTATGTCCAAGAGTCAAACTGTGTGTAAAAGATTGAGTTTATTATCGAGATTCAAATCCTCGCAAATCAGGAATTTATGGGACGCACTCTATATCGCTCGCACAAGTAGTACTAATCACAGCTAGTTAAGACCACTTTCTTTTAACACGCTTTTACAACTTTTAAAATGATGGGATTATGACCAAGAGTCAAACTATCGAAAGTCAGTTATTGATGGAACGCGCTCCACACCGTGCGGACAAGTGGTGCTCTTCACAGCTAATAAAAACCATCTACTTTCAACATGCTATTACAAGTTTTAAGAGTGAGGTTATGTCCAAGAGTCAAACTGTGTGTAAAAGATTGAGTTTATTACCGAGATTCAAATCCTCGCAAATCAGGAATTTATGGGACGCGTTCCATATCGCTCGCACAAGAAGCACTAGTCACAGTTTGTGAAAACCACTTACTTTCAATACGCTCTTAAAAGTGTTAAAAGAGTGAGGTTATGATGGAGAGTTATAATCTCGCAAATCAGGAATTCATGGGAAGCGCTGCACAACGCGCATTAAATTAGTAGTCATCACAGATAGTAAAAACCACTTTCTTTCAACGGGCTCTTACAGGTTTTAAAAGAGTGAGATTAAGACCGATAGTAAAACTCTCGTAAATCAGGAATTGATGGGACGCGCTCCACACTGTACGCGCCGGTAGTACTCATCCCTGCTAGATAAAACCAGTTACCTTAGCGCTCCACACCGTGGGCATAAGTAGTACTAATCAAAGCTAGTAACAGCGACTTAATTTCAACATGCTCTTACAAGTTTTAAAAGAGTGAGTTTGTTACCCAGATTCAAAACCCTCGGAAATCAGGAATAGATGGGACGCGTTCCATATCGCTCGCACAAGTAGTACTTATCACAGCTAGTAAAAACCACTTACCTTGAACACTCTCTTACAAGTTTTAAAAGAGTAGGATTTATGACCAACAGTCAAATTCTCCAAAGTCAAGAACTGATGGGATGTGTTGCAGACCGTGCACACCCGTAGTACTGATCAAAGCTAGTAAAAACCACTTACTTTGAACATGCTCTTACAGTTTTTAAAAGAGTGAGATTAAAACCGAGAGTCAAACTCTCTCCAATCAGGAATTGATGGGACGCGCTCCACATTGCTCGCACAAGTTGCACTCATCGCAGCTAGAAAAAAACACTTGCTTCCAACATGCTCTTACAAGGTTTAATTGAGTGAGGTTATGACCGAGAGTGAAACTCTGTCAAATCAAGAATAGATGGGAAGCGCTTCATATCGCTCGCACAAGTAGTACTTATCACAGCTAGTAAGAACCACTTACTTTCCACATGCTCTAAGTAGAACTAATCACAGCTAGTTACAGCCTCTTACTTTTAAACACGCTCTTAGAAGTTTTAAAAGAGTGGGATTATGACCGAGAATCAAATTCTCCAAAGTCAGGAACTGATGAGACGCGCTGCAAACCGTGCGCACAAGTAGTAATCATCACAGCCAGTTAAAATCACATACTTTCCACATGCTTTTACAAGTTTTAAAAGAGTGAGTTTGTTACCGACATTCAAACCTTCGGAAATCAGGAATTTATTGGACGCGCTCAATTCCGTACACAAAGATAGTACTCATCAGAGCTAGTCGAAACTACTTAATTCAACATTCTCTTAGTGGCTTTAAAAGAGTGTGATTATGACCGAGAGTAAAAGTCTCGTAAATCAGGAATTCATGGGACGTGCTGCACACCGTACGCACCGGTAGTACTCATCCCCGTAGAAAAAACCAATTAGTTTCACGCTATACACCATGCGCATAAGCCGCACTCATCACAGCTAGTAAACAACAACTTACTTTCAACATTCTCTTAAAAGTTTTTAAAGAGTGACCTTATGACCGAGAGTCAAACTCTGTCAAATCAGGAATTGATTGGACGCGCTGCACATTGCCCGCATATGTTGCACTTACCACAGCTAGTAAAAATTACTTACTTTCAATACGCTCTTACAAGTTTCAAAAGAGTGGGATTATGACCAAGAGTCAAATATTCGAAAGTCAGTTATTGATGGGACACGCTCTACACCGTGCGCACAAGTGGTGCTCTTCACAGCTAGTAGAAACCACCTACTTTCAACATGCTCTTAGACTAGACAGCTCTTAGACTAGAGAGTCAAACTCTCGTAATTCAGGAATTCATGGGATGCGCTCCACACCGTAAACACCGGTAGTACTCATCCCTACTAGGAAAGACAAGTTACTTTAACGCTCCACACCGTGCGCATAAGTAGTACTCATCACAGCTAGTACCAACCACTTACTTTCAAAATGCTCTTACAAGTTTTAATTGAGCGAGGTTATGACCGAGAGTGAAACTCTGTGAAATCAGGAATACATGGCAAGAGCTCCATATCGCTCGCACAAGTAGTACTTATCACAGCTAGTTAAAACCACTTGCTTTCAAATTCTCCAAAGTCAGGAATTGATGGGACGCGATGCACACCGTACGCACAAGTAGCAGTCATCACAGCCAGTAAAAACCACATACTTTCTACATGCTCTTGCAAGTTTTAAAAGAGTGAGTTTATTTCCGACATTCAAACCCTCGCAAATCAGGAATTAATTGGACGCGCTCCACACCGTGCAAACGTAGTACTCATCACAGCTAGTCGAAACGACTTACTTTAAACATTCTCTTAGTGGTTTTAAAAAAGTGAGATTATGACCGAGAGTGAGGGTCTCGTAAGTCAGGAATTCATGGGATGCGCTCCAAATCGTACGAACAGGCTGTACTCGTCCCTGCTAGAAAAAACCAGTTACTTTCACGCTCCACACCATGCGCATAAGTAGTACTCGTCAGAACTAGTAATAACCAATTACTTTCAACATTTTTTTAAAAGTTTTGAAAGAGTGGGATTATGACCGAGAGTCAAATTCTCCAAAGTCAGGTAATGATAGAACGGACCGCACACCGTGTGCACAAGAGGTACTCAACACAGATTGTAAAAACCACCTACTTTCAACATCCTCTTACAAATTTTAAACTAGTGAGCTGATGACCAAGAGTCAAACTATCTCAAATAAGGAATTAACGGGACGCGCCTCACATTCCTGGCACAAGTTGCACTCATCACAGCTACTAAAAACCATTTAGTTTCAACATGCTCTTACAAGTTTTAGACGAGTGAGGTTACGACCATGAGTCAAACTATCTCAAATCAGGAATACATGGGACGCGGTCCATATCGCTCGCACAAGTAGTACTTATCACGGCTAGTGAAACCCAATTACTTTCAACACGCCCTTACCAGTTTTAAAATATTGCGATTATGACCGAGAGTGAAATGCTCGAAATTGAGTTATTGATGGCACGCGCTCCACATCGTGCGCACTAGAGGTGTTCTTCACAGCTAGCAAAAACCACCTTCTTTCACATGTGGTTACAAGTTTTAAAAGAGTGAGTTTATTACCGAGATTCAAACCCTCGCAAATCAGGAATTGATGGGCCGCGCTCCACACCGCGTACACCCGTAGTACTCATCAAAGCTAGTAAAAAGCACTTCCTTTGAAGCTACTCTTACAGGTTTCAAAAGAGTGAGATTAATACCGAAATTCAAACTCTCGTAAATCAGGAATTCATGGGACGCGCTCCACAACGTACGCACCGGTAGTACTCATCCCTGGTAGAAAAAACAAGTTACCTTCACGTTCCACACCGAGCGCATAAGTAGCACTCATCACAGCTAGTAATGTCCACTTATTTTCAACATGCTCTTACAAGTTTTAAAAGAGTGAGTTTATTCCCGATATTCAAACCATCGCAAATCAGGAATTGATGCCACGCGCTCCACATCGTGCACAGACGTAGTGCTAATCACAGCTAGTAGAAACCACATTCTTTCAATATGCTCTTACAAGTTTTAAATGAGTGAGATTAAGACCAAGAGTCAAACTCTCTGCCATCAGGAATTGATGGGACGCACTCTACACCGTGAACAAACGTAAAACTCATCACAGCTAGTCAAAACCACTTACTTTTACGACTCTCTTAGTGGTTCTAAAAGAGTGAGATTATAACCGAGAGTCAAACTCTCTCAAATCAGGAACTGATGGGACGCGCTCCACATTATTCGCACAAGTTACACTTACTTTTAACCACCTATTACAAGTTTTAAAAGAGTGAGAGTCACAATTTCGCAACTAAGTAATTCGTGGGAGGCGCTGCAAACCGTTCCCAAAAGTAGTACACGTCACATATAGTAAAAACCACTTACTTTCAACATGCTCTGACAAGTTTTAAAAGAGTCAGTTTATGACCGAGATTCAAACCCTCCCAAATCAGGAATTGATGGGACGCGCTCCACACCTTGCACACACGTAGTAGTCATCACAGCTAGTCAAGACCACTTAATTTCTACATACTCTTACAGGTTTTAAAAGAGTGAGGTTATGACTTAGAGTCAAACACTCTCAAATTAGGAATTCATACGACGCGCTGCATATAGCTCGGACAGGTAGTATCAGTCACAGCTAGTCAAACGCACTTACTTTCAGCGTTCTGTTAGAGGTTTTAAAATAGTGAGATTATGACCGAGAGTCAAAGTCTCGTAAATCAGCAATTAATGGGAGACGCTCCACATTGCTTGCACAAGTTGCACTCATCACAGCTAGTACAAAATACTAACTTCAACATGCTCTTACCAGTTTTAAACGAGTGAGGTTATGATCGAGAGTCAAACTCTGTCAAATCAGGAATTCATTGGAGGCGCCCCACATTGCTCTCAAAACTTACACTCATCACAGCAGTAGAAACCACGTACTTTCAACATGCTCTTACAAGTTTTAAACGAGTGAGGTTATGACTTTCTCCAATCAGGAATTGATGGGCCGTGATCCATATTGCTCGCACAAGTAGTACTCATCACAGCTAGTGAAAACCACTTACTTTAAACACGCTCTTACAAGTTCTAAAAGAGTGAGATTATGAGCGAGAGTCAAATTCTCCCAAGTCAGGCATTTGTGGGACGCGCTCGAAACCGTGCGCACAAGTAGTGTTCATCACCGCCAGTAAAAATCACATACTTTCCACATGCTCTAACAAGTTTTAAAAGAGTGAGTTTATTACCGACATTCAAACCCTCGCAAATAAGGAATTTATGGGACGCGCTCCATACCGTGCACACAGATAGTAGTCATCACAGCTAGTCGAAACTACTTACTTTCAACATTCTCTTAGTGGCTTTAAAAGAGTGTTATTATGACCGAGACTACAAGTCTCGTAAATCAGGAATTCATGGGACGTGCTGCACACCGTACGCACCGGTAGTACTCATCCCGTAGAAAAAACAGTTAGTTTCACGCTATATACCGTGCGCATACGTAGCACTCATCACAGCTAGTAAACAACAACTTACTTTCAACATTCTCTTAAAAGTTTTTAAAGAGTGACCTTATGACCGAGAGTCAAACTCTCTCAAATCAGGAATTGATGGGACGCGCTCCACATTGCCCGCATATGTTGCACTTATCACAGCTAGTAAAAATTACTTACTTTCAATACGCTCTTACAAGTTTCAAAAGAGTGGGATTATGACCAAGAGTCAAATATTCGAAAGTCAGTTATTGATGGGACACGCTATACACCGTGCGCACAAGTGGTGCTCTTCACAGCTAGCAGAAACCACCTACTTTCAACATGCTCTCAGAAGTTTTAAAAGAGTGAAGTTATGACGGAGAGTCAAACTCTCGTAAGAGTCAAACTCTCGTAATTCAGGAATTCATGGGACGCGCTCCACACCGTAAGCACTGGTAGTACTCATCACAGCTAGTAACAACCACTTACTTTCAACATGCTCTTACACGTTTTAAAAGAGTGAGTTTATGACCGAGATTCAAACCCTGGAAATTAAGGAATTGATGGGACACGCTCCACACCGTGTACAAACGTAGTACTCATCAAAGCTAGTAAAAACCACTTACTTTCAACATGCCCTTGAAGGTTTTAAAAGAGTGAGATTAAGACCGAGAGTGAAACTCTCTCCAATCAAGGAATTGATGGGACGCGCTCCACATTGCTCGCAAAAGTTGCACTCATCACAGCTAGTAAAAACCACTTTGAACATGCTCTTACAAGATTTAAACGATCGAGGTTATGACCAAGAGTAAAACTCTGTCAAATCAGGAATAGAGAGGACGCGCTCAGCATTGCTCGCAAAAGTTGCACTTATCACGGCTAGGAAAAACCACTTACTTTGAACATGCCCTTACAAGTTTTAAACGAGTGACCTTATGAACGAGAGTCAAAGTCTCTCAAATCAGGTATTGATCGGACGCGCTCCATATCGCTCGCACAAGTAGTACTAATCACAGGTAGTGAAAACTACCTACTTTCAACACGCTCTTACAAGTTTTAAAACAACAACTTACTTTCGACATTCTCTTAAAAGTTTTTAAAGAGTGACCTTATGACCGAGAGTCAAACTCTCTCAAATCAGGAATTGATGGAACGCGCTCCACATTGCCCGCATATGTTGCACTTATCACAGCTAGTAAAAATTACTTACTTTCAATACGCTCTTACAAGTTTCAAAAGAGTGGGATTATGACCGAGACTCAAATTCCCGAAAGTGACTTATTGATGGGACGCGCTCTACACCGTGCGGACAAGTGGTGCTCTTCACAGCTAATAAAAACCACCTTCCTTCAACATGCTCTTACAAGTCTTAAACGAGTGAGGTTATGAGCGAGATTGAAACTGTACGCGCCGGTAGTACTCACCCCTGCTAGATAAAACCAGTTACTTTGACGCTCCACACCGTGCGCATAAGTAGCACTCATCACAGCTAGTAACATCCACTTACTTTCAACATGCTCTTACAAGTTTTAAAAGAGTGAGTTTTTCCCGATATTCAAACCATCGCAAATCAGGAATTGATGCCACGCGCTCCACATCGTGCACAGACGTAGTACTAATCACAACTAGTAAAACCATATTCTTTCAATATGCTCTTATAAGTTTTAAAAGAGTGAGATTAAGACCAAGAGTCAAACTCTCTGCCATCAGGAATTGATGGGACGCACTCTACACCGTGAACACACGTAAAACTCATCACAGCTAGTCAAAACCACTTACTTTTAAGATTCTCTTAGTGGTTTTAAAAGAGTGAGATTATAACCGAGATTCAAACTTTCTCAAATCAGGAATTGATGGGACGCGCTCCACATTGCTCGCACAAGTTACACTTACTTTGAACCACCTCTTACACGTTTTAAAAGAGTGAGAGTCAAAATTTCGCAAATAAGTAATACGTGGGAGACGCTGCAAACCGTTCCCAAAACCACTTACTTTCAACATGCTCTGACAAGTTTTAAAAGAGTCAGTTTATGACCGAGTTTCAAACCCTCCCAAATCAGGAATTGATGGGACGCGCTCCACACCGTGCACACACGTAGTACTCATCACAGCTAGTCAAGACCACTTAATTTCTACATGCTCTTAGAGGTTTTAGAAGAGTGAGGTTATGACCGAGAGTAAAACACTCTCAAATTAGGAATTGATACGACGCGCTGCATATAGCTCGGACAAGTAGTACCAGTCACAGCTAGTCAAAAGCAGTTACGTTCAGCGTTCTGTTAGAGGTTTTAAAAGAGTGAGATTATGACCGATAGTCAAAGTCTCGTAAATCAGCAATTAATGGGAGACGCTCCACATTGCTCGCACAAGTTCCACTCATCACAGCTTGTACAAAATACTAACTTCAACATGCTCTTACCAGTTTTAAACGAGTGAGGTTATGATCGAGAGTCAAACTCTGTCAAATCAGGAATTGATCTGAGGCGCTCCACATTCCTCCCGCAAGTTGCACTCATCACAGCTAGTAGAAACCACTTAGTTTCAACATGCTCTTACAAGTTTTAAACGAGTGAGGTTATGACTTTCTCGAGTCAGGAATTGATGGACGCGCTCCATGTTGCTCCCACAAGTAGTACTCATCACAGCTACGGGAAACCACTTGCTTTCAACACGCTCTTACAAGTTTTAAAACAGTGAGATTCTGAGCGAGAGTCAAATTCTCCCAAGTCAGGCATTGGTGGGACGCGCTCGAAACCGTGCCCACAAGTAGTACTCATCACAGCCAGTAAAAACCACTTACTTTCAACATGCTCTTACAATTTTTAAAAGAGTGAGTTTATTACCGAGATTCAAACCCTCGCAAATCAAACCCTCGCAAATCATGTACGCGCTCCACACCGTGAACACATCACAGCTACTCAAAAACAGTTACTTTCAGCATTCTCTAGGTGGTTTTAAAAGAGTGAGATTATGACCGAGAGTCATAGTCCCGTAAATCAGGAATTCATGGGACGCACTCAACACCGTACGCACCGCATCCCTGCTAGAAAAAGCCAGTTACTTTCACGCTCCACACCGTGCGCATAAATCGTACTCATCAATAATAGTAACAACAGCTTTCTATCAACATTCTCTTAAAAGTTTTGAAAGAGTGAGCTTATCATCGAGAGTCAAACTGTCTCAAATCAGGAATTGATGGGACGCGCTCCACATTGCTCGCACAAGTTGCACTGATCACATCAAGTAACAACCACTAATTTCAACATGCTCTTACAACTTTTAAACGAGTGAGATTGTGACCGAAATTCAAACTCTGTCAAATCAGGAATTGCTGAGAGGCGCTCCACATTGCTCGCACAAGTTGCAATCATCACAGCTAGTAAAAATGATCTTAAAAGTTTTAAACGAGTGAGCTTATGACCGAGAGTCAAACTCTTTCAAATAAGGAATTGATGGGACGCGCTCCATATCGCTCGCACAAGTAGTACCAATAACAGCTAGTCAAAACGACTTACTTTCAACACTCTCCTACAACTTTTAAAAGAGTGGGATTATTAGAGAGAGTCAAATTCTGTAAAGTCAGTTATTGATGGGACGCGCTCCACACCACGCGCACTTGTGGTACTCATCACAGGTAGTAAAAACCACCTACTTTTAACATCGTCTTTCAAGTTCTAAACTAGTGAGATTATGACCGAGATTCAAACACTCGGAAATCAGGAATTGATGAGACGCGCTCCCTATCTGTTCCAAAAGTAGTCTTCATCACAACTATTAGAAACCACTTACCTTAAACATGCTCTTACAAGTTTTAAAAGAGTGAGGTTATGACGGAGAGTGAAAGTCTCGCAAATCAGGAATTAATGGGACGCGCTGCACACCGTGTACAAAAGTAGTACTCATCACACATAGTAAAAACCACTTACTTTCAACATGCTCTTTCAGCTTTCAAAAGGGTGAGTTTATGACCGAGATTCAAACCCTCGCAAATCAGGAATTAATAGGACGCGCTCCACACCGTGCACACACGTATTACTCATCACAGCTAGTCAAGATCAGTTACTTTCTAAATGCTCTTAGAAGTTTCAAAAGAGTGGGATTATGACCGAGAGTCAAATTTCCAAAGTCAGGTACTGATAGGACGGGGCCGCACACCGTGTGCACAAGAGGTACTCAACACAGATTGTTAAAACCACCTACTTTCAACATCCTCTTACAAATTTTAAACTAGTGAGCTGATGAAGAAGAGTCAAACTATCTCAAATAAGGAATTAACGGGACGCGCCTCACATTCCTGGCACAAGTTGCACTCATCACAGCTTCTAAAAACCATTTACTTTCAACAGCTCTTACAAGTTTTAAACGAGGGAGGTTACGACCATCAGTCAAACTATCTCAAATCAGGAATACATGGGACGCGGTCCATATCGCTCGCACAAGTAGTACAACTATTAGAAACCACGTACCTTAAACATGCTTAAAACCACTTTCTCTCAACACGCCTTTACAAGTTTTAATAGGGTGAGATTATGAACGAGAGCCAAATTCTAGATAGTCAGTTATTTATCGCACGCGCTCCACACCGTGCGCACAAGTGGCGTTCTTCACAGCAAGTAAAAATCACCTTCTTTCAACATGTGCTTACAAGTTTTTAAAGAGTGAGGTTATGAGGGAGAGTTAAAATCTCGCAAATCAGGAATTGATGGCAGGCGCTCCGCACCGTGCACACCCGTAGTACTATTCAAAGCTAGTGAAAAGCACTTTCTTTTAACCTATTCTTACAGGTTTCAAGAGAGTGAGATTAAGAACGAGAGTCAAACTCTCGTAAATCAGGAATTGATGGGACACGCTCCATATTGTACACACCGGTAGTACTCATCCCTGCTAGAAAACACAAGTTACTTTCACGCTCCACGCCGTTTGCATAAGTAGTACTCATCACAGCTAGTAACAACCACTTACTTTCAACATCCTCTTAAAAGTTTTCAAAGAGTGTTTTTATTACCGAGATTCAAACCCTCGCAAATCAGGAATTTATGGGACGCGCTCCACATTGCTCCCACAAGTTGCAATGATCACAGCTAGTAACAACCACTTACTTTCAACACGCTCTTTCAAGTTTTAAAAGAGTGCGATTATGACCTCGAGTCAAATTCTAGATAGTCAGTTATTGATGGCACGCGCTCCACACCGTGTGCACAAGTGGTGCTCATCACAGCTAGTAAAAACTACCTACGTTCGACATCCTCTTACAGCTTCTAAACTAGTGAGATTATCACCGAGAGTCAAAATCTCGCAAATCAGGAATTGATGAGACGCGTTGCACACCTTGCACAAAAGTAGTACTCATCACAGATAGTAAAAACCACTTACTTTCAAGATGCTCTTACAAGTTTTAAAAGAGTGAGTTTATTTTCGAGATTCAAACCCTCGCAAATCAGGAATTGATGGGAAGCGCTTCAGACACGCACACACGTAGTACTCATCAAAGCTAGTAAGAACCATTTACTTTCAACATGTTCTTACAGGTTTTAAAAGACTGAGATTAAGACCGAGTATCAAACTCTGGTAAATCAGGAATTCATGGGACGCGCTCCACCCATACGCACCGGTAGTACTCATTCCTGCTAGAAAAATTCAGTTACTCTCGCGCTTCAGACCGTGCGCATAAGTACTACTCATCACAGCTAGTAACAACCACTTACTTTCAATATTCTCTTATATATCGCTCCCAGAAGTAGTACTAATCACAGCTAGTTAAAACCAGTTACTTTGAACACGCTCTTACAAGTTTTAAAAGAGTGGGATTATGACGGAAAGTGAAACTCTAGAAAGTCCCTTAATGATGGGACGCCCTCCATACTGTGCGCACAAGTGATACTCATCACAGCTAGTTAAAAGCACCTACTTTCAACATCCTCTTACAAGTTTTAAACTAGTGAGATAATAAGCGGGATTCAAACTCTCGACAAATCAGGAATTGATGAGACGCTTTCAATATCGTTCGCACAAGTAGTAGTCATCAGTGGTATTAAAAACCACTTACTTTCAACATGCTCTTACAAGTTTCAAGACAGTGAGGAAGGTATTGATGGGACGCGCTCCACACCGTGCACACAAGTATTACTCATCACAGCTAGACAAGACCACTTCCTTTCTACTTGCTCTTAGAAGTTTTTAAAGAGTGGGATTATGACCAAGAGTCAAACTCTCCAAAGTCTGGTACTGATAGTACGGGCCGCACGCCGCACACCAACACAGATTGTAAAAACCACGTCCTTTCAAAATCCTCTTACAAATTTTAAACTACTGAGCTGATGACCAAGAGACAAACTTACTTTCAACATGCTTTTACAAGTTTTAAACGAGTGAGGTTGTGACCGAGAGTGCAACTCTCTCCAATCAGCAATTGATGGGACGCGCTCCTTGTCGTTCGAACAAGTAGTAATAATCACAGCTAGTGAAAACTATTTACTTTCCACACGCTCTTACAAGTCTTAAAAGAGTGGGATTATGACCGACAGTCAAATTCTCCCAAGTCAGGCAATTGGTGGGACGCGCTCGAAACCATGCGCACAAGTAGTACTCATCAGAGCCAGTAAAAACAACTTACTTTCAACATGCTGTTACAAGTATTAAAAAAGTGAGTTTAGTACCGACATTCAAACCCTCGCAAATCAGGAATTTATGGGACGCGCTCCACACCGTGAACACACGTAGTAAGCATCGCAGCTACTCAAAACCACTTACCTTCAACATTCTCTAAGCTGTTTTAAAAGAGTGAAATTGTGAGCGAGAGTCATAGTCTCGTAAATCAGGAATTCATGAGACGCACTCCACACCGTACGCACCGGTAGTTCTCACCCTGCTAGAAAAAACCAGTTACTTTCACGCTCCACACCGTGCGCATAAGTAGTACTCATCAATGCTAGTAACAACAACTTTCTTTCAACATTCTCTTAAAAGTTTTGAAAGAGTGAGCTTATGACCGAGAGTCAAACTGTCTCAAATCAGGAATTGATGGGACACTCTCCACATTGTTCGCACAAGTTTCACTGATCACATCTAGTAACACCCACTAATTTCAACATGCTCTTACAAGTTTTCAACGAGTGAGTTTCTCACTGAGAGTGAAACTCTGTCAAATCAGGAATTGATGGGACGCGCTTCACATTGCTCGCAGAAGCTGCAATTATCACAGCTAGTAAAAACCACTTTCTTTCAACATGATCTTACAAGTTTTAAACGTGTGAGCTTATGACCGAGAGTCAAACTCTCTCAAATCAGTGGGATTATCACCGAGAGTCAAATTCTCGAAAATTAGTCATTCATTGCACGCGCTCCACACCGTGCGCACAAGTGGTGTTCTTCACAGCTAGTAAAAACCACCTTCTTTCAACATGTGCTTACAAGTTTAAAAAGAGTGAGGTTATGGCGGAGAGTTAAAATCTCCAAAATCAGTAATTGATGGGACGTGCTCCACACCGTGCGCACAATTGGTGCTCACCAAAGCCACTAAACACCACGTATTTTCAACATTCTCTTAAAACTTTTGAAAGAGTGAGCTTATGACTGAGAGCCAAACTCTCTGCAATTAGGAATTGATAAAACGCGCTCCACATTGCTCGCACAAGTTGAAATCATCACAGCTAGTGACAATCACTTACTTTCAACACGCTCTTACAAGTTTTAAAAGGGTGCGATTATGATTGAGAGTCAAATTCTAGATAGTCAGTTATTGATGGCACGCGCTCCTCAACGTGCGAACAAGTGGTGATCTCCACAGCTAGTAAAAACCACCTTCTTTCAACATGTGCTCACAAGTTTCAAAAGAGTGAGGTTATGACGGAGAGTTAAAATCTCGCAAATCAGGAATTGATGGGACGCGCTGCACACCGTGCACAATAGTAGTACTCATCACAGAAAGTAAAAACCACTTACTTTCAAAATGCTCGTACAAGTTTTAAAAGAGTGAGTTTATTACCGAGATTCAAACCCTCCCAAATCAGGAACTGATGGGACGCGCTGAACACCGTGCACACCCGTAGTACTCTACAAAGCTAGTGAAAATCACTTTCTTTAAAACTGGTCTTCCAGGTTTTAAAAGAGTGAGATTAATACAAACAATCAAACTCTCGTAAATCATTAGTTTATGGGACGCGCTCCACACCGTACGCACCGGTAGTTCTTATCCCTGCTAGAAAAAAACGAGTTACTTTCACGCTCCACGCCGTGAGCATAAGTAGCACGCATCACAGCTAGTAACAACCACTTACTTTCAAGATGCTGTTAGAAGTTTTAAAAGAGTGAGTTTATTACCGAGACTTGAACCCTCGCAAATTGATAATTAGTAATTCTTGGGAGGCGCTGCAAACCGTTCCCAAAGTAGTACGCGTCACAGATAATAAAAACCACTTACTTTCAACATGCTCTGACAAGTTTTAAAAGAGTGAGCTTATGACCGAAATTCAAACCTTCGCAAATCAGGATTTGATGGGACGCGCTCCACACCGTGCACACACGTAGTAATCATCAAAGCTAGTCAAGACCACTTAATTTCTACATGCTCTGACAGGTTTTAAAAGGGTGAGATTAAGACCGAGAGTCAAACTGTCTCCAATCTGGAATTGATGGGATGCACTCCACATTGCTCGCACAAGTTGCACTCATCACAGCTAGAACAAAAGAGTTACTTTCAACATGCTCTTACAAGTTTTAATTGAGCGAGATTATGACCGAGACTGAAACTGTGTCAAATCAAGAATAGATGGCACGCGTTCCATATTGCTTGCACAAGTAGTACTTATCACAGCTAGTGAAAACCACTTAATTAAACATGCTCTTAGAAGTTTTAAAAGAGTGCGATTATGACCGAGAGTCAAATTCTAGATAGTCAGTTATTCATGGGACGCTCTCCATACTGTGCGCAGAAGTGGTACTCGATCATCACAGCTAGTAAAAACCACCTACTTTCAACATTCTATTACAAGTTTTAAACTAGTGAGGCAATTACCGAGATCCAAACTTTCCCAAATCAGGAAATAATGAGACGCACTCCATATCGTTCCCACAAGTAGTAGCCATCGCAGCTATTAAAAAGCACTTACTTTTAATCGGCTCTTAAGAGTTTTAAAAGAGTGATATTATGACTGAGAGTCAAAATCTCGCAAATAACGAATTGGTGGGATGCGCTGCACACCGTTCGCAAAAGTAGTACGCCTCACAGATAGTAAAAACCACTTCATTTCAACATGCTCCTACAAGTTTTAAAAGAGCGAGTCTATGACCGAGATTCAAACCCTCGCAAATCAGGAATTGATGGGACGCGCTCCACACCGTGCGCACGAGTAGTATATACTCATCACAGCTAGTCAAGACCACTTTCTTTCTACATGCTCTTAAGAGGTTTTAAGAAAGTGAGATTATGACCGAGAGTCAAAGTCTCGAAAATCAGGAATTCATGGGACGTGCTCCTCATTGTTCGCACAAGTTGCACTCATCATAGCTAGTAAAAAACACTATCTTTCAACATGCCCCTACAAGTTTTCAAAGAGAGAGGTTTTGACCGGGAATCAAACTCTGTGAGATCAGGAATTAATGCACGCGCTTCACATTGCTCGCACAACTTGCACTCATCACAGCTACTAAAAACAACTTACTTTCAAGATTCTCTTACAAGTTTTAAACGAGTGACGTTATGACCTAGAGTAAATCTCTCTTTAATCAGGAATTTATGGGACAAGCTCGACGTCGCTCGCACAAGTAGTACTAATCAAAGCTAGTAAAAGCCACGTAATTTCAACACGCTCTTGCACGTTTTAAAAGAGTAGGATTATGACCGAGAGTGAAATTCTCGAAAGTCATTTATTGATGGGACGCGCTCTACACCGAGGGAACAAGTGGTGCTCATCACAGATTGTAAAAAGCACCTAATTTCAACATCCTCTTCAACGTTTTAAAAGAGAGAGGTTATGACGAAGAGTCAAAATCTCGCAAACCAGAGAATAGTTGATGGGACGCGCTGCACACCGTGCACAAAAGTAGTACTCATCACACATAGTAAAAATCACTTACTTTCAACAGCTCTTACAAGTTTTAAAAGAGTGAGTTTATTACCGAGATTCAAACCCTCGGAAATCAGTAATTGATGGGACGCGCTCCACACCGTGTACACACGTAGTACTCATCAAAGCTAGTAAAAACCACTTACTTTCAAAAGCTCTTACAAGTTTTAAAAGAGCGAGTTTACGACCGAGAATAAAACCCTCCGAAATCAGGAATTGATGGGACGCACTCCACACACACCGGTACGCACCGGCAGCACTCATCCCTGCAAGAAAAAAAAAACCAGTTACTTTCACGATCCACACCCTGCGCATACGTAGTACTCATCATATCTAGTAACAACCACCTACTTTCAAGATGCTCTTACAAGTTTTAAATGACTGAGTTTATTACCGAGATTCAAACCCTCGAAAATCAGGAATTCACAGGACGCCCTCCACACCGTGAACACACCTAGTTCTCATGAAAGCTAGTACAAACCACTTACTTTCAAAATGCTCTTACAAGTTTTAAACGAGTGAGGTTATGACCGAGAGTCGAACAATCTCAAATCAGGAATTGATTTGACGCGCTCCACATTGCTCGCATAAGTTAAAATCATCATAGCTTGTAAAAACCATTTACTTACAACACGCTCTTACATTTTTTAAAAGAGTGGGATTATGACCGAGAGTCAAACTCTCTCTAATCAGGAATTGATGGGACGCGCTCCACACTGCTCGCACAAGTTGCATTCTTCACAGCTAGTAAAAACCACTAATTTCAACATGCTCTTACAAGTTTATAAAGAGTGGGATTATGACCGACAGTCAAATACTCCAAAGTCAGCAATTACTGGGACGCGCTCGACACCGTGCGAACGAGTAGCCCTCATCACAGCCAGTTAAAACCACTTACTTTCAACACGCTCTTGCAAGTTTTAAAGGAGTGACTTTGTTACCGAGTTTCAAACCCTCGCAAATCAGAAATTTATGGGAAGCGCTCCACACCATTGCTCGGTAACTTTTTGGCAACTTTTGGCCTTTCGAGCAACTTTTGAGCAACTTATGGTTTAGAGCATTTTTTCGGCAACTTATGGTCTTTCGACTATTTTTTCGGCAACTTTTTTTAATCCGAGAAAATATATCCTTCCTTAGTGACAAAAATCTCTTTTTTATGCATTTCCTCTCTAACAAAACGAATAAATATCCATGTTAACTCGATAGTCAGGCTCTACTGACTACAAGTGACTAGTGACTACTGCCATCAGTGAGTGCCATGTGTGCGGTGTGTTTTGTTAGTGTGATAGACGGAACTTTGGACTACCTGTGGCTGTGTGTTTCCAGCGCGCTACATGGTCAGCGGTCTGAAGTCTGAAAACGTTTTCAAAATGGCGGCTCGTGTTTGTTCAACTTCAAGCGAAGAAATGGCTTCCAGCTCGGAAGACTCTGCTAGTGAAGATCCGATCAACATAGCAAAAGGACGTGCAGCAGATTTAAAAGAGTATGAGAAGGCTGAGATTGCAAGAACGAGAAAAGTCCAAAGAAATCAGGCAGGCAGAAAGAAAACTGTTCACGGACAAAAGTTTTAAAAGAGTGAGATTATGATTGAGAGTCAAAATTTCGCAAATAAGTAATTCCTTGGACGCGCTGCACACCGATCCCAAAAGTGGTACGCATCACAAATAGTAAAAACCACTTACCTACAACATGCTCGGACAAGTTTTAAGAGAGTAAGTTTATGACCGAGATAACAGGAATTGATGGGACGCGCTCCACACCGTGCACACACGTAGAGTGCATCACAGCTAGTCACGACCACTTACTTTCTATATGCTCTTAGATGTTTTAAAAGAGTGAGGTTATGACCGAGAGTCAAACACTCTCAAATTAGGAATTAATACGACGCGCTCCATATAGCTCGGACAAGTAGTACTAATCATAGCTAATCAAAACCACTTCCTTTCAATATTCTCTTAGAGGTTTTAAAAGAGTGAGATTATCACCTAGAGTCAAAGTCTCGTAAATCAGGAATTAAAGGAGGGCGCTCCACATTGCTCGCACAAGTTGGACTCATCACAGCTAGTACAAAATACTAATTTCAACATGCTCTTACCAGTTTTAAACGAGTGAGGTTATGACCGAGAGTCAAACTCTGTCAAATCAGAAATTGATGGGAGGCGCTCCACATTGCTTGCACAAGCTGCACTCATCACTGCTAGTAAAAACCACTTACTTTCAACATGCTCTTACAAGTTTTAAACGAGTGAGGTTATGACCGAGAGTCAAACTCTCTCAAATCAGGAATTGATGGGACGCGCTCTACATTCGTCGCATAAGTTAAACTCATCACAGCTAGAAAAAACCACTTACAACACGCTATTATAAGTTTTAAAAGAGTGGTATTATAAGTGACATCCTCGAAAGTCCGTTATTGATGGGACGCGCTCTACACCGTGCGCACAAGTGGTGCTCTTTACACCACCTACTTTCAACATGCTCTTACAAGTTTTAAAAGAGTGAGGTTATGACGGAGAGTTAAAATCTCCAAAATCAGGAATTAATGGGACACGCTGCACACCGCGTATTAAAGTGGTACTCATCACAGATAGTAAAAACGGGTTTTTTTCAACATGCTCTTACAGGTTTTAAAAGAGTGAGTTTATGACCGAGAGTCAAACTCTCTCAAATAAGGAATTGATGGTAAGCGCTCCACATCGTTCGCACAAGTTTCACTCATAACAGCTAGTAAAAACCACCTACTTTCAATATCCTTTTATAAGCGTTAAGCTAGTGAGATTATGACCTATAGTCAAACTCTCGAAAATCAGGAATTGATGGGAGGTGCTCTAAATCGCTCGCAAAAGTAGTGAAAGCTAGTGAAAACCACTTACCTTCAACTCGCTGTTACAAGTTTTAAAAGATTGGGATTATCACCGAGAGTCAAAGTCTCGAAAGTCAGTTATTGATGGGACACGCTCCACACCATGCGCGCAAGTGGTACTCATCACAGTTAGGAAAAAGCACCTACTTTCAACATTCTTTTACCAGATTTAAACTAGTGAGATTATGAGCGAGAGTCAAATTCTCGAAAATCAGGTATTTATGGGACACGATGCATACCGTGTGCCCAAGTGGTACTCATTACAGCTACTGAAAACCACTTCCTTTCAACGTGCTCTTACAAGTTTTAAACGAGTGAGGTTTTGAGCGAGATTGAAACTGTACGCGCCGGTAGTACTCACCCCTGCTAGATAAAACCAGTTACTTTGACGCTCCACACCGTGCGCATAAGTAGCACTCATCACAGCTAGTAACATCCACTTACTTTCAACATGCTCTTACAAGTTTTAAAAGAGTGAGTTTTTTCCCGACATTCAAACCATCGCAAATCAGGAATTGATGCCATGCGCTCCACATCGTGCACAGACGTAGTACTAATCACAGCTAGTAAAAACCACATTCTTTCATTATGCTCTTACAAGTTTTAAAAGAGTGAGAATAAGACCAAGAGTCAAACTCTCTGCCATCAGGAATTGATGGGACGCACTCTACACCTTGAACACACGTAAAACTCATCACAGCTAGTCAAAACCACTTACTTTTAAGATTCGCTTAGTGGTTTTAAAACAGTGAGATTATAACCGAGATTCAAACTTTCTCAAATCAGGAATTGATTGGAAGCGCTGCACATTGCTCGCACAAGTTACACTTACTTTGAACCATTTCTTACAAGTCTTAAAAGAGTGAGAGTCAAAATTTCGCAAATAAGTAATACGTGGGAGGCGCTGCAAACCGTTCCCAAAACCACTTACTTTCAACATGCTCTGACAAGTTTTAAAAGAGTCCGTTTATGACCGAGATTCAAACCCTCCCAAATCAGGAATTGATGGACGCGCTCCACACCGTGCGCACGAGTAGTATATACTCATCACAGCTAGTCAAGACCACTTAATTTCTACATGCTCTTAGAGGTTTTAAAAGAGTGAAGTTATGACCGAGAGTAAAACACTCTCAAACTAGGAATTGATACGACGCGCTGCATATAGCTCGGACAAGTAGTACCAGTCACAGCTAGTCAAAAGCGCCAACTTTTAACGTTCCGTTAGAGGTTTTAAAAGAGTGAGATTATGACCGATAGTCAAAGTCTCGTAAATCAGCAATTAATGGGAGACGCTCCACATTACTCGCACAAGTTCCACTCATCACAGCTTGTACAAAATACTAACTTCAACATGCTCTTACCAGTTTTAAACGAGTGGGGTTATGATCGAGAGTCAAACTCTGTCATATCAGGAATTGATTTGAGGCGCGCCACATTCCTCCCGCAAGTTGCACTCATCACAGCTAGTAGAAACCACTTAGTTTAAATATGCTCTTACAAGTTTTAAACGAGTGTGATTATGACTTTCTCGAATCAGGAATTGATGGGACGCGCTCCGTACTGCTTGCGCAAGTAGTACTCATCACAGCTAGTGGAAACCACTTACTTTCAACATGCTCTTACAACTTTTAAATGAGTGAGGTAATGACCGAGAGTAAAATTCTCGAATGTCAGGTATTGATGGGACGCGCTGCACACCGCGTGCACAAGTGGTACTCATCACAGATAGTAAAAACCACCTTCTTTCAAAATCCTCTTACAACTTTTAAACTAGTGAGCTTATCACCGAGACTGAAACTCTGAGAAATCAGGAATTGAAGGGAGGCGCTCCACATTGCTCGCACAAGTTGCACTCATCACAGCTAGTTAAAACCACTTACTTTCAACACGCTCTTGCAAGTCTTGAAACAGTGGGATTATGACCGAGAGTTAAATTCTCGAGAGTCAGTTATTGATGGAACGCGCTCCACACCTTGCGGACAAGTGGTACTCTTAACAGCTAGTAAAACCACCTACTTTCAACATGCTATTACAAGTTTTAAAAGAGTGAGGTTATGTCCAAGAGTCAAACTCTGTGTAAAAGATTGAGTTTATTACCGTGATTCAAATCCTCGCAAATCAGGAATTTATGGGACGCACTCCATATCGCTCGCACAAGTAGTACTAATCGCAATGGTGCACATTGCCCGCATATGTTGCACTTACCACAGCTAGTAAAAATTACTTACTTTCAATACGCTCTTACAAGTTTCAAAATAGTGGGGTTATGACCAAGAGTCAAAGTCTCGAAAGACAGTTATTGATGGCACGTTGTCCACACCGTGCGGACAAGTGGTGTTCTTGACAGCTAGTTAAAACCATCTACTTTCAACATGCTCTTACAAGTTTTAAAAGGGTGAGGTTATGGCGGAGAGGTTAAATCTCGGAAATAAGGAACCCTTCACACCCGTAGTAGTCACCAAAGCTATTAAAAACCTCTAAAAAGATTTGGAAGAGTGAGCTTTATGACCGAGAGTAAAACTATTTCAAATCAGGAAATTAATGGGACGCGCCCCACATTGCTCGCACAAGTTGCACCCATCACTGCTAGTTAAAACAACTTACTTTCAACACGCTCTTGCATGTTTTAAAACAGTGAGGTTATCTCCAAGAGTCAAACTCTGTGTAAAAGATTGAGTTAATAAACTCTTCCGATTGGCAGTGTTTTTCGCATAAATGCTCTATGTCTGGTACCACACAGAAAACACACAAAGGGTAATGGGCAAAATTCTGGTGGCAGGGAAGCGCTTAAATCTAAGGATAAGGGGACCAGGAGAGAAGCCCTCCTGGGGGGAGACAAGATCGAGTGGTATGTTGGCGCCATCCAATACGGCATTTCGACGGTTGATGTTCCTCCTTTGCCTTGGCATGGTACACTAAGTTATGTAAGTCGATTTAAGCGCAGCGATTTGTGAGGAAGTAGACCAGGCGAAAAAAACGCTGTTGTGAACTGACTGGGAAAGGACAGTGTACGGCAAGAAAGGGAGCACACGTGCATGATGAGCATGTGATAATATGAATGGAACCTTTGTGGAGTCTAGTAATATATCATTCTACATTACAGTGGACTTTGCCAAAGAAGAAGGATACATTGTAATCAAACAACTAGTTAGTGTTCATTGTTCTTTTTTGTACTTTGAACTAGTATCTACCATTACTTAGTACAAAAGCTTATACAAATGTTTCATATTGTGTGACATAAGAACAGAGACATGATTGTTGCTATTATGTCCTAAGCGTGCTTTCATAGGGCATAATTCTCAGGTTTATTAACAACAGTTTATGTTACCATAAACTTGAACTTAATAAACTCTTCCGATTGGCAGTGCTTTTCGCATAAATGCTCTATGTCTGGTACCCACACAGAAAACACACAAAGGGTAATGGGCAAAATTCTGGTGGCAGGGAAGCGCTTAAATCTAGGGATAAGGGGACCAGGAGAGAAGCCCTCCTGGGGGGAGACAAGATCGAGTGGTACCGGGGGTAGCCACCCTGGACAGGAGTCCTGATCAGTCTCCGGGGGTGAGGCCCATATCCCCCAGTACAGGAACTAAGGGGGGTGGCCCTCCTGGGTGGAGTACAGATCAGGTGGGACCGGGGGTCCACACCCTGGAGTGGATATTTTTCCGGACCTGTCTCCAAGGGCTAAGCCTTACTGTGGGGTAAAGTGCAGCCAGGGGTTGCACTTCCCTGCCACGGATTGTGGAGCATGGGGAGACAGGGGACACAATCCCCCCACAGTAGAAGTCAAATAAAGTCGGGCTCCTGAAAGAAGAGGGAGCCATACCTTCTGCTCCTATGAGACTTCGCAAGTGATCCGACAAAAGTTAAAGACGGACTTGGCTGTCCTGAAGTTAGTTTATGGACTAGTATTAGCTAAGAGTCTAGGTACTTCTAAGATGGTACATTTAGGGGTCCTTATATAGCGTTCATAACAGTCTGAGCTCCAGTGGCCTAGAACTTTAATAAGCCAGGGTGGAAGGCCAGCTTTGGCTGCTGTGGTGGCGGCTCCAATACGGAAGCTGTGGGAGAAGAAATTGTTGGCAGGGAGACCGCAGTGTCGAAGAATTGACCTAAGGTCTGTTGTGAGATTGTTCCGTGTAAGCCATTGTCTGGGTTGGACGAAGGCGAACAGAGGGTGGCTTGATGGTGGCTGGACTTGAAGGAGATAGTCTTTCATGGCCATCACCGAACAGATAGGTGACGAGGACTTTGCAATGGTGATGGTGTGGCCCTGTCTGAAGGGGTCAGTCTTGGATTGTTTGATGTGGACTAGCATGTGGCTGGGTGAGTGGGAGTTGGGTACCTGTGTGATGTCCTTGGAAGTGAGGTGAACAGAGGGGTCAAAGGGGCCATTGCAAGTGAATTCACTGGATCTTAAAAACCCAAAAAAGGCAAGGGTGAAGGCCGCCCAAAGCATAACATGGTCCAGGTTATAGGAAAGTTCAGGCTTAAGGTAGGAGTGAATGGAATGGAGAACTGTAAGGGTAATGGGAAAACGGTCAAGCCGCTTGGTAGGAGTGAGGCGCTTAATGCCTGTCAGGACCTTTTGTAACCTATGCATGTCATTGAGCTTAAGAGGAAAGTTAAGGCTCCCGATGAAGGTCCTGCACTGCCACCAAGTACAGCTTGACTGTTTCATAGGATACTGTGTTGGCTAAATGAGATGCAAAATACATCAGGGTTATCTCTGAGGCTGGTAGGAGGGGGTTTGAGGGGCCTACTAAACCATGCATGAGTGTAAAGGTGAGGAAGTGCTTGACGCCAACTTGATAGGTGCGTCAAGTGGAAGGGGCAAGGGAAGCATGAAGGTATCGCTGTACAGAACCTCTCAGATGTCCATCGCTGATGGAGGGATGGTGGAGGCTGAGGGAGCCAGGGTACGGAAGCGGGCCATCTGAAAACGGGAAAGGGAATCAGCGATGGAATTGTCTAAGCCCGGGATGTGAGTAGCTGTGAATGTGAAGTTATCTTGGAGCGTTTGAAGTGTGATTGCTCGAATAAGGTCCATTACCCGGGGGACTTGGAGTGTTTAGAGTTTATGCTAGCCACCACGGACTTGTTGTCACACCACATGCGGATTCTTTTGCCGGACCAGCGGGGACCCAATATAATACAGGCCAAGTATATGGGAAATAGCTCCTGCCATTCAATACTAATACCCCTTTTTTGGCTGAGGGTGTGGTGGGGGAGCCAGTGGCCCTGGAACCACTCCCCTGCTAAGAAACCCCCATACCCAAGGGAACCAGAAGCATCAGTGTATAGCTGAAGCTCCGGCGGAGAGGTGGCCTGGGTATCTAAAAAGCGAGACACCCCATTCCAATTCTGGAGAAAATGTTGTCACATAGAAATGTCCTTACGGAAACCGGAATTCAGGCGAATGTGCCAATGGGGGAACTTGATACCCTTTGTAAGGTGGATAATGCGTTGCAAGAAGGGGCGGCCAAGGGTAATAACCTTGCAAGCAAATTGAAGGGTGCCAATCAGAGACTGTAGCTCCTGTAAGGTAGCAGATTTCCTAGTAGTCCACTCACCAAGGGCTTCCTGAATGCGGGTTAGTTTATCCACCGAGAGACGGGCTTCCATTTTATTGGAATCTAGTAGGATACCCATAAATTCAATGCATGTGCATGCAGGGAAGGTTTTCCCAGGAGCTATGGGGATATTTAGATCTGTAAAAAAAAGTGCAAAATTTGGCATAGAGCAGTCATGCATTTTGATCTGGGAGGGGAGGTAGCAAAAAAGAAATCATCTAGTATATGGATAACCTTGGGAATATTAAGTTTAGTTTGAATGATCCATTCGACTGCAGAAGATAATTCATCAAAAAGGAAGGGGGCCCACCTGAGACCGAAGGGGAGGACCATATCAAAGAAATAGAGCCCTTCCCATTTCATACCCAGAAGTTCCCAATCGGAGGTGTGGACGGGAACATTGCGAAATGCTGATTTTATGTCTAGTTTGGACATGAAGCATCCTGGACCGAGATCCTGAAGGCAATGGCAATGGCAATTGCGTGGTCCACCTTTATGTATTGCAAGAAATAGGATTCGAGAGGAATGTGGGCGTTGACACTGGTGGGGCGGTGTTTGGGGTAGGAGAAATGGAAAATGGTACGCCATTCCGAAGAGTGTTTCTTGGGAATGACCCCAATGGGGTATACCTGCAGGTTGGGGAAAGGAGGGGTGTGAAAAGGCCCTGCTGTGTGACTCAGGGTAACCTCATTTAGCATGTTTTTGTCAATAATAGATGGGTTGATATTTGCACAAGGAAGGTTAGAATATTCCTTGGGGACCCTTGGACCTGAATAGCCGATCTTAAGGCCCTGAGAAAACCCTGTGAGAAGATGATTAACTGTTGTGTGATCTGGATGGCCCTGAAGGTAGGATGCAAATTTGTTGATGTCAATGGGGGTGGGAGGGGTCAGTTGGGAGAGGTAATTAGGAGTGTCCTCGGGAGGAATTGCAAGAGCTTGAAGACGATTTAGGTCTGTCCTCTCTGTGGCGGGTGAGTTTAGTGTGATCTTCCCCAGAGTGAGCTGCTGAGCATCCCGGCTGGTTACACCTGTGTTGGTAAGGGCATGGGGTGCGATCGCAGGGTCGGCCTTTGTTAAAGTTGTAGCACAGGTCGGATTGGGTAAGGGCATCCCGGGACCTACGAGGAGATAGAAGGCAGGTATCAGAAAGATGATCGGTGCTGCCGCAAGATCGGCATCCCGATTTGGGGAGGCCTGTGATGGTATCGAGGTAGAGCTGGACGTCCCGTTCCCCCCACTTGGCAGAAAGGTTATGGGAGGCACGCCTTCGGAATTCAACATCATAGATTTACCAAGCCATCCCAGGGAACTTTCGTGCCGGATCGCGAATCAACTGTTGGTAGGCTATTAAATCCGCGGCACGACAGGGAAATACAAACACTATAACAGCGAAATATATGGCAAAGGCATCGAGCCATCGATCGATAGAGGTGATTTTGGGGCGTTTAGAGGAGGAGGGGAGGGGAATAGTTAGACCCTGATCGCCTACCTTAAGGTTGAGATGGGAATGGATGGTGTCAGTGAGAAGGGAGGTCATTGGTAAAAGGGTAGCAAAGTCCACGTACTCACCGTTGGTGATGGCCATCGAGGTGGCTTTAGTCAGATGGCTGGCGAGGGAAGCCTGTCGGAAGTTAGGATGAAGCGACGCTACTTGGGCTGAATCGGAAAAGTCGACAGGACAAGAGAGAGAACCAAGACCAGAAGAAGCGGCGAGACCAGAAGAAACAGCGGTGTTTGACAGGAGATTACCTGTTGGAGGATTTTGAAGGGAAGGATGTTGTTGACGGGTTGTGTTTTGGCCACGATCTTGTGGCGGTGGAGGAGGACTGGAACTAAGGCTGTCCTGAAGGTTACTGGGGGACTGGGCCGAGCGAGTTGAGCATTGGCATTGCTGGCACCGCCATCTTGGATTGGTTGGCGGTTCATCCGATCGTCCACTATGGAGGCGATTAAGGCAGCCAATTCCGCGTGTGGAACGCCGGTGGCGATACTGGAGTTGGACGGGGCACATGCTGATTGTGATGCGGGCGGTCTTTGCTGCTCATTCTGTTGTAGTCGCGAAATAAGTTCGCGGCGATTCCCGGTTTGCTGGAGGTGACGTTCTCCCAGCATGAGGCGAAGAGCTTCGGTAGACATGGCGCTGTAGTCTGTTGGTTCTGCTGGTACGTTGGCGCCATCCAATACGGCATTTCGACGGTTGATGTTCCTCCTTTGCCTTGGCATGGTACACTAAGTTATGTAAGTCTATTTAAGCGCAGCGATTTGTGAGGAAGTAGACCAGGCGAAAAAACGCTGTTGTGAACTGACTGGGAAAGGACAGTGTACGGCAAGAAAGGGAGCACACGTGCATGATGAGCATGTGATAATATGAATGGAACCTTTGTGGAGTCTAGTAATATATCATTCTACATTACAGTGGACTTTGCCAAAGAAGAAGGATACATTGTAATCAAACAACTAGTTAGTGTTCATTGTTCTTTTTCGTACTTTGAACTAGTATCTACCATTACTTAGTACTAAAGCTTATACAAATGTTTCATATTGTGTGACATAAGAACAGAGACATAATTGTTGCTAGTATGTCCTAAGCGTGCTTTCATAGGGCATAATTCTCAGGTTTATTAACAACAGTTTATGTTACCATAAACTTGAACTTTATTACCGAGATTCAAATCCTCGCAAATCAGGAATTTATGGGACGCACTCCATATCGCTCGAACAACTAGTCCTAATCACAGCTACTTAAAACCACTTTCTTTCAACACGTTTTTACAGGTTTTAAACAGTGCGCTTATGACCAAGACTCAAACTCTCGAAAGATAGTTATTGATGGAACGTTTTCAACACCGTGCGGACAAGTGGTGCTCTGCACAGCTAGTAAAAACCATCTACTTTCAACATGCTCTTACAACTTTAATAATTGTGAAGTTATCTCCAAGAGTCAAACTCTGTGTAAAAGAATGAGTTTATTACCGAGATTCAAATCCTCGCAAATCAGGAATTTATAGCACGCGCTCCATATCGCTCGCACAAGTAGCACTAGTCACAGCTAGTGAAAACAACTTACTTTCAATACGCTCTTAAAAGTGTTCAAAGAGTGAGGTTATGACGGAGATTTAAACTCTCGCAAAACAGGAATTGATGGGAAGCGCTGCACACCGCGCACAAAAGTAGTGGTCATCACAGATAGTAAAAACCACTTTCTTTCAACGTGCTCTTACAGGTTTTAAAAGAGTGAAATTAAGACCGATAGTCAAACTCTCGTAAATCAGGAATTGATGGGACGCGCTCCACACTGTACGCTCCGGAAGTACTCATCCCTCAAAGAGAAAACAAGTTACTTTAACCCACCACACCGAAGGCAAAGGTAGTACTAATCACAGCTAGTAAAAACCACTTACTTTCAACATGCTCTTACACGTTTTAAAAGAGTGAGTTTGTTACCGAGATTAAAACCCTCGAAAATCAGGAATAGATGGGACGCGCTCCATACCCTGCACACCCGTAGTACACATCAAAGCTAGTAAAAACCACTTAATTTGAAAAGGCTCAGACAGGTTTTAAAAGAGTGAGATTAAGACCGAGGGTCAAACTGTCTCCAATCAGGAATTGATCGGACGCGCTCCACATTGCTCGCACAACTTGAACTCATCACAGCTAGAAAAAAACACTTACTTTCAACATGCTCTTACAAGTTTTATTTCAGCAAGGTTATGACCGAGACTGAAACGCTGTCAAATCAAGATGAGATGGGACGTGTTCCATATTCCTCGCACATGTTCCTTATCAAAGCTAGTAAAAACCACTTACCTTAAACACTCTCTTACAAGTTTTAAAAGAGTGGGATTATGACCAAGGGTCAAATTCTCCAATGTTAAGATTTGATGGTATGCGCTGCACACCGTGCACACCCGTAGCTAAAAGCTAGTAAAAGCCACTTACTTTGAACATGCTCTGACAGGTTTTAAAAGAGTGAGATTAAGACAAAGGGTCAAACTGTCTCCAATCAGGAATTGATTGGACGCGCTACACATTGCTCGCACAACTTGCACTCATCACAGCTAGAAAAAAACAGTTACTATCAACATGCTCTTACAAGTTTTAATTCAGCAAGGCTCCACAACTTTCGCACAAGTATTACTCATCGCAGCTAGGAAGACAACTTATTTTCAAGATGCTCTTACAAGTTTTAAACGAGCGAGGTTATGACCGAGAGTGAAACTGTCTCAAATCAGCAATAGATGGGACCCGCTCCATATCGCTAGCACAAGTAGTACTTAAAATAGCTAGTAAAAACCACTTACTTTCAACACGATGTTACCAGTTTTAAAAGAGTAGGATTATCACCGAGAGTCAAATTCTCGAAAGTCAGTTATTGATGGGACGCGCACTATACCTTGCGCACAAGTGGTGCTCTTCACAGCTTATGTAAACCAGCTACTTTCAACATGCTCTTACAAGTTTTAAAACAGCGAGGTTATGGCAAGGAGTTTAAATCTCGGAAATCAGGAACCCTTCACACCCGTAGTACTCACCAAAGCTATTAAAAACCTCTAAAAAGAATTGCAAGAGTGAGCTTATGACCGAGAGTCAAACTCTTTCAAATCAGGAATTAATGGGACGCGCTCCACATTGATCGCACAAGTTGCACTCAACACAGCTAGTGAAAACCACCAATTTCTACATGCTCTTACAAGTTTTAAGGGACTAAGGTTATGAATGAGAGTCAAACTCTCTCAAATGAGGAATAGACGGGACGCGCCTTACTTTGCCCGCACAACTTGCACACATCACAGCTAGTAAAAACCACTTACTTTCAACATGCTCTTACAACTTTTAAACGAGTGAGGTAATGACCGAGAGTAAAATTCTCGAAAGTCAGGTATCGATGGGACGCGCTGCACACCGCGTGCACAAGTGCTACTCATCACAGATAGTAAAAACCACCTTCTTTCAAAATCCTCTCACAACTTTTAAACTAGTGAGCTTATCACCGAGACTGAAACTCTGAGAAATAAGAATTGATGGGAGGCGCTCCACATTCCTCGCACAAGTTGCACTCATCAATGCTAGTTAAAACCACTTACTTTCAACACGCTTTTACAAGTTTTAAATAGTGCGGTTATGACCAAGAGTGAAAGTCTCGAAAGACAGTTATTGATGGCACGTTGTCCACACTTTGCGGACAAGTGGTGCTCTTCACAGCTAGTAAAAACCATCTACTTTCAACATGCTCTTACAAGTTTTATAATTGTGAGGTTATCTCCAAGAGTCAAACTCTGTGTAAAAGAATGAGTTTATTACCGAGATTCAAATCCTCGCAAATCAGGAATTTATTGGCCGCGCTACATATCGTTCGCACAAGTAGCACTAGTCACAGCTAGTGAAAACAACTTACTTTCAATACGCTCTTAAAAGTGTTCAAAGAGTGAGGTTATGACGGAGAGTTAAACTCTCGCAAATCAGGAATTGATTGGACGCGCACTATACCTTGCGCACAAGTGGTGCTCTTCACAGCTTATGTAAACCAGCTACTTTCAACATGCTCTTACAAGTTTTAAAACAGCGAGGTTATGGCAAGGAGTTTAAATCTCGGAAATCAGGAACCCTTCACACCCGTAGTACTCACCAAAGCTATTAAAAACCTCTAAAAAGAATTGCAAGAGTGAGCTTATGACCGAGAGTCAAACTCTTTCAAATCAGGAATAATGGGACGCGCTCCACATTGATCGCACAAGTTGCACTCAACACAGCTAGTGAAAACCACCAATTTCTACATGCTCTTACAAGTTTTAAGGGACTAAGGTTATGAATGAGAGTCAAACTCTCTCAAATGAGGAATAGACGGGACGCGCGTTACTTTGCCCGCACAACTTGCACACATCACAGCTAGTAAAAACCACTTACTTTCGACATGCTCTTACAACTTTTAAACGAGTGAGGTAATGACCGAGAGTAAAATTCTCGAAAGTCAGGTATCGATGGGACGCGCTGCACACCGCGTGCACAAGTGCTACTCATCACAGATAGTAAAAACCACCTTCTTTCAAAATCCTCTCACAACTTTTAAACTAGTGAGCTTATCACCGAGACTGAAACTCTGAGAAATAAGAATTGATGGGAGGCGCTCCACATTCCTCGCACAAGTTGCACTCATCAATGCTAGTTAAAACCACTTACTTTCAACACGCTTTTACAAGTTTTAAATAGTGCGGTTATGACCAAGAGTGAAAGTCTCGAAAGACAGTTATTGATGGCACGTTGTCCACACTTTGCGGACAAGTGGTGCTCTTCACAGCTAGTAAAAACCATCTACTTTCAACATGCTCTTACAAGTTTTATAATTGTGAGGTTATCTCCAAGAGTCAAACTCTGTGTAAAAGATTGAGTTTATTACCGAGATTCAAATCCTCGCAAATCAGGAATTTATGGGACGCACTCCATATCGCTCGCACAGGTAGTACTAATCACAGCTAGTTAAAACCACTTTCTTTCAACACGCTTTTACAAGTTTTAAATAGTGTGGTTATGACCAAGAGTCAAACTCTCGAAAGACAGTTATTGATGGCACGTTGTCCACACCGTGCGGACAAGTGGTGCTCTTCACATCTAGTAAAAACAATCTACTTTCAACTTGCTCTTACAAGTTTTATAATTGTGAGGTTATCTCCAAGAGTCAAACTCTGTCTAAAAGAATGAGTTTATTACCGAGATTCAAATCCTCGCAAATCAGGAATTTATTGGCCGCGCTATATATCGCTCGCACAAGTAGCACTAGTCACAGCTAGTGAAAACAAGTTACTTTCAATACGCTCTTAAAAGTGTTCAAAGAGTGAGGTTATGACGGAGAGTTAAACTCTCGCAAATCAGGAATTGATGGGAAGCGCTGCACACCGCGCAAAAAAGTAGTAGTCATCACAGATAGTAAAAACCACTTTCTTTCAACGTGGTCTTACAGGTTTTAAAAGAGTGACATTAAGACCGATAGTCAAACTCTCGTAAATCAGGAATTGATGGGACGCGCTCCACACTGTACGGGCCGGTAGTACTCATCCCTGCTGGAGAAAACCAGTTACTTTAACGCTCCACACCGTGGGCATAACTAGTACTAATCAGAGCTAGTAACAGCCACTTACTTTCAACATGCTCTTACAAGTTTTAAAAGAGTGAGTTTGTTACCGAGATTCAACTCCTCCAAAATCACGAATAGATGGGACGCGCTCCATACACTGCACACCCGTAGTACTCATCAAAGCTAGTAAAAACCACTTACTTAGCTTTTAAATGAGTGAGATTAAGACCGAGGGTCAAACTGTCTCCAATCAGGAATTGATGGGATGCGCTCCACATTGCTCGCACAAGTTGTGCTCTTCACAGCTAGAAAAAAACACTTACTTTCAACATGCTCTTACAAGTTTTAATTCAGCGAGACTCCACACCTTGCGAACAAGTATTACTCATCGCAGCTAAAAAAAACAACTTATTTTAAAGATGCTCTTACAAGTTTTAAACGAGCGAGGTTATGACCGAGAGTGAAACTGTCTCAAATCAGGAATAGATGAGACCCGCTCCATATCGCTGGCACAAGTAGCACTTAAAACAGCTATTAAAGACCACTAACTTTGAACACGCTCTTACAAATTTTAAATTATTATTATTTACATTGTAACCGAGAGTCAAATTCTCCAAAGTCAGCATTTGGTGGGACGGACTACACACAGTTCACAAAAGTAGTACTCATCACACATGGTAAAAACTACTTACATTCGACAGCTCTTAAAGTTTTAAAACAGTGAGTTTATGACGGAGATTGCAACCCTTGCAAATCAAGAAGTTATGGGACGCGCTCCATATCGCCGCACAAGTAGAACTAATCACAGCTGGTAAAAAACCACTTACTTTCAACACGATGTTACCAGTTTTTGATGGGACGCGCCGTATACCTTGCGCACAAGTGGTGCTCTTCACACCTTGTGTAAACCACCTACTTTCAACATGCTCTTACAAGTTTTAAAAGAGTGAGGTTATGGCACAGAGTTTAAATCTCGGAAATCAGGAACCCTTCACACCCGTAGTACTCACCAAAGCTATTAAAAACCTCTAAAGAGATTTGGAAGAGTGAACTTATGAACGAGAGTCAAACTCTTTCAAATCAGGAATTAATGGGAGTCGCTCCACATTGATCGCACAAGTTGCACTCAACACAGCTAGTGAAAACCACCAATTTCTACATCCTCTTACAAGTTTTAAAGGACTGAGGTTATGAATGACAGTCGAACTCTGTCAAATGAGGAATAGACGGGACGTGTCTTACATTGCTCGCAGAACTTGCACACATCACAGCTAGTAAAAACCACTTTCTTTCAACGTGCTCTTACAGGTTTGAAAAGAGTGAGATTAAGACCGATAGTCAAACTCTCGTAAATTTGGAATTGATGGGACAAGCTCCACACTGTACGCGCCGGTAGTTCTCATCCCTGCTAGAGAAAAGCAGTTACTTTAACGCTCCACACCGTGGGCATAAGTAGTACTAATCACAGCTAGTAACCGCCACTTACTTTCAACATGCTCTTACAAGTTTTAAAAGAGT
This sequence comes from Pachyseris speciosa, assembly GCA_016490735.1. Classification (NCBI taxonomy): domain Eukaryota; kingdom Metazoa; phylum Cnidaria; class Anthozoa; order Scleractinia; family Pachyseridae; genus Pachyseris; species Pachyseris speciosa. Next base: position 432,725 of record JAEMWC010000679.1, read on the forward strand.
GAGTTTGTTACCGAGATTCAAACCCTCGAAACTCAGGAATAGATGGGACGCGCTCCATACCCTGCACACCCGCTAGTAAAGCCCAAGCTAGTAAACACCACTTACTTTGAACATGCTCTGACAGGTTTTAAAAAAGTGAGAATAAGACCGAGGGTCAAACTGTCCCAATCAGAAATTGATGGGATGCGCTCCACATTGCTCGCTCAACTTGCACTCATCACAGCTAGAAAAAACACTTACTTTCAATATGCTCTTACAAGTTTTAATTGAGCGAGATTATGAGCAACTATGGCAAGCCAAATGTAGCAATATTCAACTCCTCTAATTTTATATTCAGTTATGTATTTTGTTTTCAACTGTTGGTTTAATATTCAACTTTTATTCAACCTTCAACACATCATTCAACATTCAACTATCTATTCAACATTCAACTAGTCATTCAACATTCAACACATCATTCAACATTCAACTATTCATTCAACATTCAACGCATCATTCAACATTCAACTATTGATTTAATATTCAACTATTCATTCAACATTCAACGCATCATTCAACATCCAACTATTGATTTAATATTCAACTATTCATTCAACATTCAACGCATCATTCAACATCCAACTATTCATTCAACATTCAACACATCATTCAACATTCAACTATTCATTCAACAACCGGTCAGTATAAAAGATGGACTGTGGACTGTGGACCCGGACTGCGGACTGGGTATAAAACGCGGACTGAGTATAAAATGAGGACTGAAGGCTGCAGACTAGGTACAAAGCAATGTGCAAAAGGCGGGTGTAGTCATGGCCCGCCCTATGGCCTCCCGGCGGTCGATTTTTTTTTTAAACTCAATTTATCCTGTGTAAACTGAACGTTTTCCATCAACACTCTCGTGGTAGATTGGAATCAGGAAAACCAGAATGCCGTATAAATACAACTTTCGGGCAGCTATCGAGAGACTATGGTCCTATTCCGTGCAGATCATCCAGCGAACTGGGTCCCAGTTTCTGTCGCTTGCGTGAACCCGCAATGACTGAAGAATCCAAACCAGCTTGAAATAGTGTAGCATCCAAGTATGTAATACACCTGCCGTAGCCTTTACGATATGAAAAGTAATTATTTTAATAATAATAATAATAATAATAATAATAATAATAATAATAATAATAATAATAATATTTATTTATATGGCGCAAATTCAATTATACAATTTTCAAATGCGCCTCACATATATCAAATCAAATCAAATCTAAATAAATCAAATCAAATAATACTGAAGGCCTCATGTTTTCCCGTCGTTGGAACCGTCGACAGTGTAAAGTTTATGCACATGTCGTTGGCTTCCCAATGGGGTCGACTCCCAGACCTACCAGGGAGACATGTGGGGGACAATAAGGAGATGGATGTGATTCTTTGCCGAGGGTAGTAGAAAATCTTGACATTGTTTTACATCACAGATTAGGGGTGGGGAAATTCACGAGTTTGAAAACGACGTCACGGGGATTTTCAGCTGAGAGGCACCTCAACCAGTGGGCTTTGTCTTGAGAGATTCCCCAACCCCCGGGGGAAATTCCTCAAGTTTGCTGACTGATTTTACAATCCCCCTGGTTAGCCCGGGGATCGATCCCACGGGGAAGCCGATGACATATGCATTATTAATATTACATTGCGTTACGCCTGGTGGTCAGAGCACATAGATCAGGTGTTTATTCTTATATACTTTTGAAACAAAATTGAAAGTAAGTTCAGCTCCAAGGTTTTTTCTCTCCTCAATCTTTTTCTTCAAAGAACATTTTGGAATTTGCGACAGGAAACATAATTTGGGACAGCATTAACAGAATCAAATGCACGTGCATTACCGTGGGAACGGTGAACAGTGATTGGTTGAAGTTTTCCCAAAATTTACATACCTCAGGAGACGTGATTGTCATGGAATTTTGGAAAACATTTAATTTAAAAAGAACTTTAAAAGGTCTAAAATATTCCGAATTCAGTTCTACCACGAGTCTGCTTAGCAAATTTGAGCGAAACGCCGCCGAGAGAACAGAAGAGAGTTGTAGGTATGACAGATTGACGGAGAACGTTGTTTACACAGGTTTCCAGCAATGCTGAACCGAGTGTTTTGCACTTTGTTGACAGCTGTATTAATTTCAGTTTTTTATTGTCTTTCTTAGCAAGAAGACCCGTCACGCGAGATTCCCGCCATTTTTATTATATTTAGCCAATCATATTATACCTCCCTCGTGGAGTAGCGTGATCAAAAAATCGAACGATCGAAGAGAAAGGACCCTGTTATTGAAAAACAGTATGTTCGTGTTTTTTGCACTGAAAAGGAAAATAATTTTACTAGAAAACATTGCAAAAATATTGAAAAACTTAAAACCATTTCGGTTAAAATTTTAAAATAGCCTGCTTTAAACGGGATTACGCCTCACAGAATTGAAAGTATATCAACAATACGATACAGAAAGTTTGCTGTTGAAGTCTCGTTTTCGATTATATATGATTTCAAATCCAGTAGCACGCTATAAACTCGCGGTGCGAAACACTGAGTTTTAAAAAATTGACCACCAGTAAGCCATAGGGTGGGCCATAGCCTACACCATGGCCTACGCCACGGTTTGTCCATACCCGCCTTTTGCACAGTGTTTTGTACTCAGTACGCGTTTGGTTCCTAGTCCTCATTTTACGGCCCAGTCCGCAGTTCACAGTCCGCAGTCCGGGTCAGCAGTCCACAGTCGATCTTTTATACTGACCGGTTGAATGACTCGTTGAATGTTGAATGATGCGTTGAATATTGAATGAATAGTTGAATGTTGAATGATGTGTTGAATGTTGAATGAATAGTTGAATGTTGAATGATGCGTTGAATGTTGAATGAATAGTTGAATATTAAATCAATAGTTGAATGTTAAATCAATAGTTGAATGTTGAATGAATAGTTGAATGTTGAATGATGTGTTGAATGTTGAATGACTAGTTGAATGTTGAATAGATAGTTGAATGTTGAATGATGTGTTGAAGGTTGAATAAAAGTTGAATATTAAACTAATAGTTGAAAACAAAATACATAACTGAATATAAAATTAGATGAGTTGAATATTGCTACATTTGGCTTGCCATAAGCAACACTGAAAATCTGTCAAATCAAGAATAGATGGGACGCGTTCAATATTGCTCGCACATGCAGTACTTATCACTACTAGTTAAAACCACTTACATTGAAAACTCTCTTACAAGTTTTAAAAGAGTGGGATTATGACCCAGGCTCAAATTCTCCAAAGTCAAGATTTGATGGGATGCGCTGCACACCATGCACACCCGTAGTACTCATCAAAGCTAGTAAAAACCACTTACTTTGAACATGCTTTTACAATTTTTAAAAGAGTGAGATTAAGAACGAGAGTCAAACTCTCTCCAATCAGGAATTGATGGGATGCGCTCCATATTGCTCGCACAAGTTGCACTCTACACAGCTACAAAAAAACCCTTACTTTCAACATGCTCTTACATTTTTTAATTCAGCGAGACTCCACAACTTGCGAACAAGTATTAGTCATCGGATCTAAGAAAAACAAGTTATTCTTAAGATGCTCTTACAAGTTTTAAACGAGCGAGGTTATGACCGAGAGTGAAACTGTCTCAAATCAGGAATAGATGTGACCCGCTCCATATCGCTAGCACAGGTAGTACTTAAAACAGCTAGTAAAGACCACTAACTTTCAACACGCTCTTACAAATTTTAAATTATTATTATTTAGATTATGACCGAGAGTCAAATTCTCCAAAGTGAGGATTTGGTTGGACGGACTGCACATAGTGCACAAAAGTAGTACTCATCACAGATGGTAAAAACTACTTACATTCAACAGCTCTTAAAGTTTTAAAACAGTGAGGTTATGACGGAGATTGCAACCCTTGCAAATCAAGAATTTATGGGACGCGCTCCATATCGCCGCACAAGTAGTGCTAATAACACTGGTAAAAACCACCTACTTTCAACACGATATTACCACTTTTAAAAGAATAGGATTATGCCCGAGATTCAAATTCTCGAAAGTCAGTTGTTGATGGGACGCGCCGTATACCTTGCGTACAAGTTGTGCTCTTCACAGCTTGTGTAAACTACCTACTTTCAACTTGCTCTTACAAGTTTTAAAAGAGTGCGGTTATGGCAGAGAGTTTAAATCTCGGAAATCAGGAACCCTTCACAAAAGAGTGAGATTAAGACCGAGGGTCAAACTGTCTCCAATCAGAAATTGATGGGATGCGCTCCACATTGCTCGCACAACTTGCACTCATCACAGCTAGAAAAAAAAAACTTACTTTCAACATGCTCTTAAAGGTTTTAATTGAGCGACATTATGAGCGACACTGAAAATCTGTCAAATCAAGAATAGATGGGACGCGTTCCATATTGCTCGCACATGTAGTACTTATCACTGCTAGTAAAAACCACTTACCTTGAACACTCTCTTATAAGTTTTAAAAGAGTGGGATTATGACCAAGGCTCAAATTCTTCAATGTCAAAATTTGATGGCATGCACTCCACACCGTGCACACCCGCGGTACTCATCATAGCTAGTAAAACCCACTTACTTTGAACATGCTCTTTTATTTTTAAAGAGTGAGATTACGACCGAAAGTCAAACTCTCTCCAATCAGGAATTGATGGGATGCGCTCCACATTGCTCGCACAAGTTGCACTCTTTGCAGCTAGAAAAAAAACACTTACTTTCACCATGCTCTTACAAGTTTTAAAAGAGTGAGGTTATGGCAGGGAGTTTAAATCTCGGAAATCAGGAACCCTTCACACCCGTAGTACTCACCAAAGCTATTAAAAACCTCTAAAAAGATTTCGAAGAGTGAGCTTATGACCGAGAGTCAAACTCTTTCAAATCAGGAATTAACGGGACGCGCTCCACATTGCTCGCACAAGTTGCACTCATCACAGCTAGTTAAAACCACTTACTTTCAACACGCTCTTGCAAGTTTTAAAACAGTGGGATTATGACCGAGAGTTAAATTCTCGAAAGTCAGTTATTGATGGAACGCCCTCCACACCGTGCGGACAAATGGCTCTTCACAGCTAGTAAAAACACCCTACTTTCAACATGCTCTTACAAGTTTTAAAAGAGTGAGGTTATGTCCAAGAGTCAAACTCTGTGTAAAAGATTGAGTTTATTACCGAGATTCAAATCCTCGCACATCAGGAATTTATGGGACGCACTCAATATCGCTCGCACAAGTAGTACTAATCACAGCTAGTTAAAACCACTTTCTTTCAACACGCTTTTACAAGTTTTAAATAGTGGGGTTATGACCAAGAGTGAAAGTCTCCAAAGACAGTTATTGATGGCACGTTGTCCACACCTTGCGGACAAGTGGTGCTCTTCACAGCTAGTAAAAACCATCTACTTTCGACATGCTCTTACAAGTTTTATAATTGTGAGGTTATGTCCAAGAGTCAAACTCTGTGTAAAAGAATGAGTTTATTATCGAGATTCAAATCCTCGCAAATCAGCAATTTATAGGCCGCGCTCCATATCGCTCGCACAAGTAGTCACAGCTAGTGATAACTACTTACTTTCAATACGCTCTTAAAAGTGTTCAAAGAGTGAGGTTATGACGGAGAGTTAAACTCTCGCAAATCAGGAATTGATGGGAAGCGCTGCAGACCGCGCACAAAAGTAGTAGTCATCACAGATAGTAATAACCACTTTCTTTCAACGTGGTCTTACAGGTTTTAAAAGAGTGAGATTAAGTCCGCTTGTCAAACTCTCGTAAATATGGAATTGATGGGACGCGCTCCACACTGTACGCACCGGTAGTACTCATCCCTGCTAGAGAAAACCAGTTACTTTAACGCTCCACACCGTGGGCATAAGTAGTATTAATCACAGGTAGTAATAGCCACTTCCTTTGAACATGCTCTTACAAGTTTTAAAAGAGTGAGTTTGTTACCGAGATTCAAACCCTCGAAAATCAGGAATAGATGGGACGCGCTCCATACCCTGCACGCCCGTAGTACTCATCAAAGCTAGTAAAAACCACTTACTTTGAACATGCTCTGACAGGTTTTAAAAGAGTGAGATTAAGACCGCGCGTCAAACTGTCTCCAATCAGGAATTGATGGGATGCGCTCCACATTGCTCGCACAACTTGCACTCATCACAGCTAGAAAAAAACACTTACTTTCAACATGCTCTTACAAGTTTTAATTAAGCGAGATTATGAGCGAGACTGAAAATCTGTCAAATCAAGAATAGATGGGACGCTATCTATATTGCTCGCACATGTAGTACTTATCACTGCTAGTAAAAACCACTTACCTTGAACACTCTCTTATAAGTTTTAAAAGAGTGGGATTATGACCAAGGCTCAAATTCTTCAAAGTCAAGATTTGATGGGATGCGCTGCACACCGTGCACACCCGTAGTACTCATAAAAGCTAGTAAAACCCACTTACTTTCAACATGCTCTTACAATTTTTAAAAGAGTGACATTAAGACCGAGAGTCCGACTCTCTCCAATCAGGAATTGATGGGATGCGCTCCACATTTCTCCCTCAACTTGCACTCTTCACAGCTAGAAAAAAACACTTACTTTCAACATACTCTTACAAGTTTTAATTCAGCGAGACTCCACACCTTGCGAACAAGTATTACTCATCGCAGCTAAAAACAACATCTTATTATCAAGATGCTCTTACAAGTCTTAAGCGAACGAGGTTATGACCGACAGTGATACTGTCTCAAATCTGGAATAGATGGGACCCCCTCCATATCGCTAGCACAAGTAGTACTTAAAACAGATAGTAAAGACCACTAACTTTCAACACGCTCTTACAAATTGTAAATTATTATTATTTATATTATGACCGAGATTCAAATTCTCCACAGTGAGGATTTTCTGGGACGGACTGCACACAGTGCACAAAAGTAGTACTCATGAAAGATGGTAAAAACTACTTACATTCGACAGCTCTTAAAGTTTTAAAACAGTGAGTTTATGACGGAGATTACAACCCTTCCAAATCAAGAATTTATGGGACGCGCTCCATATCGCCGAACCAGTAGTACTAATCACAGCTTGTAAAAACCACCTACTTTCAACATGCTCTTACAAGTTTTAAAAGAGTGAGGTTATGTCCAAGAATCAAACTCTGTGTAAAAGAATGAGTTTATTACCGAGATTCAAATCCTCGCAGGCAAATCAGGATTTTATGGGACGCACTCCATATTGCTCGCACAAGTACTACTAATCACAGCTAGTTAAAACCACTTTCTTTCAACACGCTTTTACAAGTCTTAAATAGTGCGGTTATGACCAAGAGTCACACTCTCCAAAGACAGTTATTGATGGAACGTTGTCCACACCATGCGGAAGAGTGGTGCTCTTCACAGCTAGTAAAAACAATCTACTTTCAACATGCTCTTACAAGTCTTATAATTGTGAGGTTATCTCCAAGAGTCAAACTCTGTGAAAAAGAATGAGTTTATTACCGAGATTCAAATCCTCGCAAATCAGGCATTTATAGGCCCCGCTCCATATCGCTCTCAGAAGTAACACTAGTCACAGCTAGTGAAAACAACTTACTTTCAATACGCTCTTAAAAGTGTTCAAAGAGTGAGGTTATGACGGAGAGTTAAACTCTCGCAAATCAGGAATTGATGGGAACCGCTCACAAAAGTAGTAGTCTTCACAGATAGTAAAAACCACTCTCTTTCAACGTGCTCTTACAGGGTTTAAAAGAGTGAGATTAAGACCGATAGTCAAACTGTCGTAAATTTGGAATTGATGAGACGCGCTCCATACTTTACGCGCGTGTAGCACTCATCCCTGCTAGAGAAAACCAGTTACTTTAACGCTCCACACCGTGGGCATTAGTAGTACTAATCACAGCTAGTAACAGCCACTTACTTTCAACATTCTCTTACAAGTTTTAAAAGAGTGAGTTTGTTACCGAGATTCAAACCCTCGAAAATCAGGAATAGATGGGACGCGCTTCATATCCTGCAGACCCGTAGTACTCATCAAAGCTAGTAAAAAGCACTTACTTTGATTATGCTCTGACAGGTTTCAAAAGAGTGAGATTAAGACCGATTGTCAAACTGTCTCCAATCAGAAATTGATGGGATGCGCTCCACATTGCTCGCACAACTTGCACTCATCACAGCTAGATAAAAACACTTACTTTCCACATCCTCTTAAAAGTTTTAATTGAGCGAGATTATGAGCGACACTGAAAATCTCTCAAATCAAGGATAGATGGGACGCGTTCCATATTGCTCGCGAATGTAGTACTTATCACTGCTAGTAAAAACCACTTACCTTGAACACTCTCTTACAAGTTTTAAAAGACTGGGATTATGACCAAGGCTCAAATTCTCCGAAGTCAAGATTTGATGGGATGCGCTGCACACCGTCCACACCCGTAGTACTCATCAAAGCTAGTAAAACCACTTACTTTGAACATGCTCTTACTAATTTTAAAAGAGTGAGATTAAGACAGAGAGTCAAACTCTCTCCAATCAGGAATTGATGGGATGCGCTCCACATTGCTCGCACAAGTTGCACTCTTCACAGCTAGAAAAAAACACTTACTTTCAACATGCTCTTACAAGTCTTAATTCAGCGAGACTCCACACCTTGCGAACAAGTATTACTCATCGCAGCTAAAAAAAACAACTTATTTTCAAGATGCTCTTCGAGTTTTAAACAAGCGAGGTTATGACCGAGAGTGAAACTGTCTCAAATCAGGAAGAGATGGGACCCGCTCCATATCGCTAGCACAAGTAGTACTTAAAAAAGCTAGTAAAGACCACTAACTTACAACACGCTCTTACAAATTTTAAATTATTATTATTTAAATTATGACCGAGAGTCAAATTCTCCAAAGTCAGGATTTGACGTGGGAAGGGCTGCACACAGTGCACAAAAGTAGTACTCATCACAGATGATAAAAACTACTTACATTCAACAGCTATTAAGGTTATAAGACAGTGAGATTATGACGGAGATTACAACCCTTGGAAATCAAGAATTTATGGGACGCGCTACATCTCGTCTAACAAGTAGTACTAATCACAGGCTGTAAAAACCACTTACTTTCAACACGATGTTACCACTTTTAAAAGAGTAGGATTATGACCGAGATTCAAATTCTCGAAAGTCAGTTAATGATGGGACGCGCCGCATACCTTGCGCACAAGTGGGGCTCTTCACAGGTTGTGTAAACCACCTACTTTCAACATGCTATTACAAGTTTCAAAAGAGTGAAGTTATGGCAGAGATTTTAAAACTCGGAAATCAGGAACCCTTCACACCCGTAGTACTCACCAAAGCTATTAAAAACCTCTAAAAAGATTTGGAAGAGTGAGCTTATGACCGAGAGTCAAACTCTTTCAAATCAGGAATTAACGGGACGCGCTCAACATTGCTCGCACAAGTTGCACTCATCACAGCTAGTTAAAACCACTTACTTTAGAACACGCTCTTGCAAGTTTTAAAACAGTGGGATTATGACCGAGAGTTAAATTCTCGAAAGTCAGTTATTGATGGAACGCCCTCCACACCGTGCGGACAAATGGCTCTTCACAGCTTGTAAAAACCACCTACTTTCAACATGCTCTTACAAGTTTTAAAAGAGTGAGGTTATGACCAAGAGTCAAACTCTCGAAAGACAGTTATTGATGGCACGTTGTCCACACCGTGCGGACAAGTGGTGCTCTTCACATCTAGTAAAAACCATCTACTTTCAACATGCTCTTACGAGTTTTATAATATTGAGGTTATCTCCAAGAGTCAAACTCTGTGTAAAAGAATGAGTTTATCACCGAGATTCAAATCCTCGCGAATCAGGAATTTATAGGCCGCGCTTCATATCGCTCGCACAGGTAGCACTAGTCACAGCTAGTGAAAACAACTTACTTTCAATACGCTCTTAAAAGTGTTAAAAGAGTGACGTTATGACGGAGAGTTAAACTCTCGCAAATCAGGAATTGATGGGAGGCGCTGCAAACCGCGCACCAAAGTAGTAGTCATCACAGATAGTAAAAACCACTTTCTTTCAACATGCTCTTACAGGTTTTAAAAGAGTGAGATTAAGACCGATAGTCAAACTCTCGTAAATTTGGAATTAATGGAACGCGCTCCACACTGTACGCGCCGGTAGTACTCATCCCTGCTAGAGAAAACAAGTTACTTTAACGCTCCACACCGTGGAGTAACAGCCACTTACTTTCAACATGCTCCTACAAGTTTTAAAAGAGTGAGTTTGTTACCGAGATTCAAACCCTCGAAAATCAGGAATATGTGGGACGCGCTCCATACCCTGCACACCCGCTAGTAGAGCCCAAGCTAGTAAAAACCACTTACTTTGAACATGCTCTGACAGCTTTTAAAAGAGTGAGATTAAGACCGAGGGTCAAACTGTCTCCAATCAGAAATTGATGGGATGCGCTCCACATTGCTCGCACAACTTGCACTCATCACAGCTAGAAAAAAACACTTACTTTCAACATGCTCTTACAAGTTTTAATTGAGCGAGATTATGAGCAACACTGAAAATCTGTCTAATCAAGAATAGATGGTGCGCGTTCGATATTGCTCGCACATGTAGTACTTATCACTGCTAGTGAAAACCACCTACCTTGAACACTCTCTTACAAGTTTTAAAAGAGTGGGATTATGACCAAGGCTCAAATTCTCCAAAGTCAAGATTTGATGGGATGCGCTGCACACCGTGCACATCCGTAGTGCTCAACAAAGCTAGAAAAACCACTTACTTTGAACATGCTCTTACAATTTTTAAAAGAGTGAGATTAAGACCGAGAATCAAACTCTCTCCGATCAGAAATTGATGGGATGCGCTCCACATTGCTCGCACAAGTTGCACTCTTCACAGCTAGAAAAAAACACTTACTCTCAACATGCTCTTCCAAGTTTTAATACAGCGAGACTCCACACCTTGTGAACAAGTATTACTCATCGCAGCTAAAAAAAAACAACTTATTTTCAAGATGCTCTTACAAGTTTTAAACGAACGAGGTTATGACCGTGAGTGAAACTGTCTCAAATCAGGAAGAGAACTGACCCGCTCCATATCGCTGGCACAAGTAGTACTTAAAACAGCCAGTATAGACCACTAACTTTCAACACGCTCTTACAAATTTTAAATTATTATTATTTAGATTATGACTGAGAGTCAAATTCTCCAAAGTGAGGATTTGGTTGGACGGACTGCACATAGTGCACAAAAGTAGTACTCATCACAGATGGTAAAAACTACTTACATTCAACAGCTCTTAAAGTTTTAAAACAGTGAGTTTATGACGGAGATTGCAACCCTTGCAAATCAAGAATTTATGGGACGCGCTCCATATCGCCGCACAAGTAGTGCTAATCAGAACTCCACATTGCTCGCACAAGTTGCAGTCTCCGCAGCTAGAAAAAAAACACTTACTTTCAACATGCTCTTACAAGTTTTAAAAGAGTGACGTTGTGGCAGGGAGTTTAAATCTCGGAAATCAGGAACCCTGCACACCCGTAGTACTCACCAAAGCTATTAAAAACCTCTAAAAAGATTTCGAAGAGTGAGCTTATGACCGAGAGTCAAACTCTTTCAAATCAGGAATTAATGGGACGCGCTCCACATTGCTCGCACAAGTTGCACTCATCACAGCTAGTTAAGACCACTTACTTTCAACACGCTCTTGTAAGTTTTAAAACAGTGGGATTATGACCGAGAGCAAATTCTCGAAAGTCAGTTATTGATGGAACGCCCTCCACACCGTGCGGACAAATGGCTCTTCACAGCTAGTAAAAACCACCTACTTTCAACATGCTCTTACAAGTTGTAAAAGAGTGAGGTTATGTCCAAGAGTCAAACTCTGCGTAAAATATTGAGTTTATTACCGAGATTCAAATCCTCGCAAATCAGCAATTTATAGGCCGCGCTCCATATCGCTCGCACAAGTAGCACTAGTCACAGCTAGTGTAAACAACTTACTTTCAATACGCTCTTAAAAGTGTTAAAAGAGTGAGGTTATGACGGAGAGTTAAACTCTCGCAAATCAGGAATTGATGGGAAGCGCTGCACACCGCGCACAAAAGTACTAGTCATCACAGCTAGTTAAAACCACTTTCGTTAAATACGCTTTTACAAGTTTTAAATAGTGGGGTTATGTCCAAGAGTCAAACTCAAGTCAAACTGTATGTAAAAAATTGAGTTTCTTACCGAGATTGAAATGCTCGCATATCAGGAATTTATGGGACGCACTCCATATCGCTCGCACAAGTAATACTAATTACAGCTAGTTAAAACCACTTTCTTTAACGACGCTTTTACAAGTTTTAAATAGTGGGGTTATGACAAAGAGTCAAAGTCTCGAAAGACAGTTATTGATGGCACGTTGTCCACACCGTGCGGACAAGTGGTGCTCTTCACAGCTGGTAAAAACCATTTATATTCAACATGCTCTTACAAGTTTTATAATTGTGAGGTTATCTCCAAGAGTCAAACTCTGTGTAAAAGAATGAGTTTATTACCGAGATTCAAATCCTCGCAAATCAGGAATTTATAGGCCGCGCTCCATATCGCTCGCACTAGTAGCACTAGTCACAGCTAGTGAAAACAACTTACTTTCAATACGCCCTTAAAAGTGTTAACAGAGTGAGGTTATGACGGAGAGTTTAACTCTCGCAAATCATGGATTGATGGGAAGCGCTGCACACCGCGCACAAAAGTTGTAGTCATCACAGATAGTAATAACCACTTTCTTTCAACGTGGTCTTACAGGTTTTAAAAGAGTGACATTAACACCGATAGTCAAACTCTCGTAAATTTGGAATTGATGGGACGCGCTCCACACTGTACGCGCCGGTAGTACTCATCCCTGCTAGAGAAAACAAGTTACTTTAACGCTCCACACCGTGGGCATAAGTAGTACTAATCACAGCTAGTAACAGCCACTTACTTTTAACATGCTCTTACAAGTTTTAAAAGAGTGAGTTTTTTACCGAGATTCAAACCCTCGAAAATCAGGAATAGATGGGACGCGCACCATACCCTGCACACCCGTAGTACTCATCAAAGCTAGAAAAAACCACTTACTTTGAACATGCTCTGACCGCTTTTATAAGAGTGAGATTAAGACCGAGGATCAAACTGTCTCCAATCAGAAATTGATTTTATGCGCTCCACATTGCTCGCACAACTTGCACTCATCACAGCTAGAAAAAAAACACTTACTTTCAACATGCTCTTACAACTTTTAATTGAGCGCGATTATGAGCAACACTGAAAATCTGTCAAATCAAGAATAGATGGGACGCTTTCCATATTGCTCGCACATGTAGTTCTTATCACTGCTAGTAAAAACCACTTACCTTGAACACTGTCTTATAAGTTTTAAAAGAGTGGGATTATGACCAAGGCTCAAATTCTTCAAAGCCAAGATTTGGTGGGATGCGCTGCACACCGTGCACACCCGTAGTACTCATCAAAGCTAGTAAATCCCGCTTACTTTGAAAATGCTCTTACAATTTTTAAAACAGATAGATTAAGACCGAGAGTCAAACTCTCCCCAATGAGGAATTGATGGAATGCGCTCCACATTGCTCGCACAAGTTGCACTCTTCGCAGCTAGAAAAAAACACTTACTTTCAACATGCTCTTACAAGTTTTAAAAGAGTGACGTTATGGCAGGGAGTTTAAATCTCGGAAATCAGGAACCCTTCACAACCGTAGTACTCACCAAAGCTATTAAAAACCTCTAAAAAGATTTGGAAGAGTGAGCTTATGACCGAGAGTCAACCTCTTTCAAATCAGGAATTAATGGGACGCGCTCCACATTGCTCGCACAAGTTGCAATCATAACAGCTAGTTAAAACCACTTACTTTCAACACGCTCTTGCAAGTTTTAAAACAGTGGGATTATGACCGAGAGTTAAATTCTCGAAAGTCAGTTATTGATGGAACGCCCTCCACACCGTGCGGACAAATGGCTCTTCACAGCTAGTAAAAACCACCTACTTTCAACATGCTCTTACAAGTTTTAAAAGAGTGAGGTTATGTCCAAGAGTCAAACTCTGTGTAAAAGATTGAGTTTATTACCAAGATTCAAATCCTCGCAAATCAGGAATTTATGGGACGCACTCCATATCGCTCGCACAAGTAGTACAAATCACAGCTAGTTAAAACCACTTTCTTTCAACACGGTTTTACAAGTTTTAAATAGTGGGGTTATGGCCAAGAGTCAAACTCTCGAAAGACAGTTATTGATAGCACGTTGTCCACACCGTGCGGACAAGTGGTGCTCTTCACAGCTAGTAAAAACCATCTACTTTCAACATGCTCTTACAAGCTTTATAATTGTGAGGTTATCTCCAAGAGTCAAATTCTGTGTAAAAGAATGAGTTTATTACCGAGATTCAAAACCTCGCAAAACAGAAATTTATAGGCCGCGCTCCATATCGCTCAAACAAGTAGCACTAGTCACAGCTAGTGAAAACAACGTACTTTCAAAACGCTCTTAAAAGTGTTAAAAGAGTGAGGTTATGACGGAGAGTTTAACTCTCGCAAATTAGGAATTGATTGGAACCGCTCACAAAAGTAGTAGTCATCACAGATAGTAAAAACCACTTTCTTTCAACGTGCTCCTACAGGTTTTAAAAGAGTGAGATTAAGACCGATAGTCAAACTCTCGTAAATTTGGAATTGATGGGACGCGCTCCACACTGTACACGCAGGTAGTACTCATCCCTGCTAGAGAAAACCAGTTACTTTAACGCTCCACACCGTGGGCATAAGTAGTACTAATCACAGCTAGTAACAGCCACTTACTTTCAACATTCTCTTACAAGTTTTAAAAGAGTGAGTTTGTTACCGAGATTCAAACCCTCGAAAATCAGGAATAGATGGGACGCGCTCCATACCCTGCACACCCGCTAGCAAAGCCCAAGCTAGTAAAAAAACATACTTTGAACATGCTCTGACAGCTTTTAAAAGAGTGATATTAAGACCGAGGGTCAAACTGGCTCCAATCAGAAATTGATGGGATGCGCTCCACCTTGCTCGCACAACTTGCACTCATCACAGCTAGAAAAAAACACTTACTTTCAACATGCTCTTACAAGTTTTAATTGAGCGAGATTATGAGCAACACTCAAAATCTGTCTAATCAAGAATAGATGGGGCGCGTTCCTTATTGCTCGCACATGTAGTACTTATCACTGCTAGTAAAAACCACTTACCTTGAACACTCTCTTACAAGTTTTAAAAGAGTGGGATTATGACCAAGGCTCAAATTCTCAAAAGTCAAGATTTGATGGGATGCGCTGCACACCGTCCACACCCGTAGTACTCATCAAAGCTAGTAAAAACCACTTACTTTGAACATGCTCTTACTAATTTTAAAAGAGTGAGATTAAGACAGAGAGTCAAACTCTCTCCAATCAGAAATTGATGGCACGCGCTCCACATCTTTAACAAGTTGCACTCTTCACAGCTAGTTAAAACCACTTACTTTCAACACGCTCTTGCAAGTTTTAAAACAGTGGGATTATGACCGAGAGTTAAATACTCGAAAGTCAGTTATTGATTGAACGCCCTCCACACCGTGCGGACAAATGGCTCTTCACAGCTAGTAAAAACCACCTACTTTCAACATGCTCTTACAAGTTTTAAAAGAGTGAGGTTATGTCCAAGAGTCAAACTCTGTGTAAAAGAATGAGTTTATTACCGAGATTCAAATCCTCGCAAATCAGGAATTTATAGGCCGCGCTTCCAATCACTCGCACAAGTAGCACTAGTCACAGCTAGTGAAAACAACTTACTTTCAATACGCTCTTAAAAGTGTTAAAAGAGTGAGGTTATGACGGAGAGTTAAACTCTCGCAATTCAGGGATTGATGGGAAGCGCTGCACACCGCGCACAAAAGGAGTAGTCATCACAGATAGTAATAACTACTTTCTTTCAACGTGGTCTTACAGGTTTTAAAAGAGTGAGATTAACACCGATAGTCAAACTCTCGTAAATTTGGAATTGATGGGACGCGCTCCACACTGTACGCGCCGGTAGTACTAATCCCTGCTAGAGGAAACCAGTTACTTTAACGCTCCACACCGTGGGCATAAGTAGTATTAATCACAGCTAGTAAAGCCACTTCCTTTGAACATGCTCTTACAAGTCTTAAAAGAGTGAGTTTGTTACCGAGAATCAAACCCTCGAAAATCAGGAATAGATGGGACGCGCTCCATACCCTGCACGCCCGTAGTACTCATCAAAGCTAGTAAAAACCACTTACTTTGAACATGCTCTGACAGGTGTTAAAAGAGTAAGATTAAGACCGCGCATCAAAGTGTCTCCAATCAGGAATTGATGGGATGCGCTCCACATTGCTCGCACAACTCGCACTCATCACAGCTAGAAAAAAACACTTACTTTCAACATGCTCTTACAAGTTTTAATTTAGCGAGATTATGAGCGAGACTGAAAATCTGTCAAATCAAGAATAGATGGGACGCTATCTATATTGCTCGCACATGTAGTACTTATCACTGCTAGTAAAAACCACTTACCTTGAACACTCTCTTATAAGTTTTGAAAGAGTGAGATTATGACCAAGGCTCAAATTCTTCAAAGTCAAGATTTGAAGGCATGCGCTGCACACCGTGCACACCCGTAGTACTCATCAAAGCTAGTAAAACCCACTTACTTTCAACATGCTCTTACAATTTTTAAAAGATTGAGATTAAGACCGAGAGTCCAACTCTCTCCAATCAGGAATTGATGGGATGCGCTCCACATTTCTCCCACAACTTGCACTCTTCACAGCTAGAAAAAAACACTTACTTTCAACATGCTCTTCCAAGTTTTAATTCAGCGAGACTCCACACCTTGCGAACAAGTATTTCTCATCGCACCTAAAAAAAAAATTATTTTCAAGATGCTCTTAGAAGTTTTAAAGGAGCGCGGTTATGACCAAGAGTTAAACTGTCTCAAATCAGGAATAGATGGGACCCGCTCCATATCGCTAGCACAAGTAGTACTTAAGACAGCTAGTAAGGACCACTAACTTTCAACACGCTCTTACAAATTGTAAATTTTATTATTTAGATTATCACCGAGAGTCAAATTCTCCAAAGTCAGGATTTGGTGGGACGGACTGCCCACATTTCACAAAAGTAGTACTCATCACAGATGGTAAAAACTACTTACATTCGACAGCTCTTAAAGTTTTAAAACAGTGAGTTTATGACGGAGACTGCAACACTTCAAAATCAAGAATTTATGGGACGCGCTCCATATCGCCGCACAAGTAGTACTAATCACAGCTGGAAAAAACTACTTACTTTAAACACGATGTTACCAGTTTTAAAAGAGTAGGATTATGACCGAGGGTCAAATTCTCGAAAGTCAGTTATTGATGGGACGCGCCGTACACCTTACGCACAAGTGGTGCTCTTCACAGCTTGTGTAAACCACCTACTTTAAATATGCAAGTTTTAAAAGAGTGACGTTATGGCAGAAAGTTTAAATCTCCGAAATCAGGCACTCTTCACACCCGTAGTCCTCACCAAAGCTATTAAAAACCTCCAAAAAGATTTGGAAGAGTGAGATTATGACCGAGAGTCAAACTCTTTCAAATCAGGAATTAATGGGACGCGCTCCACATTGCTCGCACAAGTTGTACTCACACAGCTAGTTAAGACCACTTACTTTCAACACGCTCTTGCAAGTTTTAAAACAGTGGGATTATGAGCGAGAGTTACATTCTCGACGGTAGGTTATTGATGGAACGCCCTCCACACCGTGCGGACAAATGGCTCTTCACAGCTAGTAAAAACCACCTACTTTCAACATGCTCTTACAAGTTTTAAAAGAGTGAGGTTATGTCCAAGAGTCAAACTCTGTGTAAAAGATTGAGTTTATTACAAACATTTAAATCCTCGCAAATCAGGAATTTATGGGACGCACTCCATATCGCTCGCACAAGTAGTACTAATCACAGCTAGTTAAAACCACTTTCTTTCAACACGCTTTTACAAGTTTTAAATAGTGGGGTTATGACCAAGAGTCAAACTCTCGAAAGACAGTTATTGATGGCACGTTGTCCACACCGTGCGGACAAGTGGTGCTCTTCACAGCACGTTTTAATTGAGCGAGATTATGAGCGAGACTGAAAATCTGGCAAATCAAGAATAGATGGGACGCGTTCCATATTGCTCGCACATGTAGTACTTATCACTCCTAGAAAAAACCACTAACCTTGAACACTCTCTTACAAGTTTTAAAAGAGTGGGATTATGACCAAGGCTCAAATTCTCAAAAGTCAAGATTTGATGGGATGCGCTGCACACCGTGCACACCCGTAGTACTCATCAAAGCTAGTAAAAACCACTTACTTTGAACATGCTCTGAGAGCTTTTAAAAGAGTGAGATGAAGACCGAGGGTCAAGCTGTCTCCAATCAGAAATTGATGGGATGCGCTCCACATTGCTCGCACAATTTGCACTCATCAATGCTAGAAAAAAACACTTACTGTCAACATGCTCTTACAAGTTTTAATTGAGCGAGATTATGAGGGAGACTGAAAATCTGTCAAATCAAGAATAGATGGGACGCGTTCCATATTGCTCGCACATGTAGTACTTATCACTGCTAGTAAAAACACTCTCTTACAAGTTTTGAAAGAGTGAGGTTATGACAGAGAGTTTAAATCTCGGAAATTAGGAACCCTTCACACCCGTAGTACTCACCAAAGCTATTAAAAACCTCTAAAAAGATTTGGAAGAGTGAGAAGATGACCGAGTGTAAAACTCTTTCAAATCAGGAATCAATGGGACGCTCCACATTGATCGCACAACTTGCACTCATCACAGCTGGAAAAAAACACTTACTGTCAACATGCTCTTACAAGTTTTAATTGAGCGAGATTATGAGCGAGACTGAAAATCTGTCAAATCAAGAATAGATGGGACGCGTTCCATATTGCTCGCACATGTAGTACTTATCACTGCTAGTAAAAACCACTTACCTTGAACACTCTCTTACAAGTTTTAAAAGCGTGGGATTATGACCGAGGCTCAAATTCTCGAAAGTCAAGATTTGATGGGATGCGCTGCACACCGTGCACACCCGTAGTACTCATAAAAACCACTTACTTTAAAAATGCTCTTACAATTTTTAAAAGAGAGAGATTAAGACCGAGAGTCAAACTCTCTCCAATCAGGAATTGATGGGATGCGCTCCACATTGCTCGCACAAGTTGCACTCTTCACAGCTAGAAAAAACACTTACTTTCAACATGCTCTTACAAGTTTTAATTCAGCGAGACTCCACACCTTGCGAACAAGTATTACTCATCGCAGCTAAAAAAACAACTTATTTTCAAGATGCTCTTACATGTTTTTACCGAGCGAGGTTATGACCGAGAGTGAGACTGTCTCAAATCAGGAATAGATGGGACCCGCTCCATATCGCTAGCACAAGTAGTACTTAAGACAGCTAGTAAGGACCACTCACTTTCAACACGCTCTTACAACTTTTAAATTATTATTATTTAGATTATGAACGAGAGTCAAATTCTCCAAAGTCAGGATTTGGTGGGACGGACTGCACACAGTTCACAAAAGTAGTACTCATCACAGATGGTAAAACCAACTCACATTCGACAGCTCTTAAAGTTTTAAAACAGTGAGTATATGACGGAGATTGCAACCCTTGCAAATCAAGAATTTATGGGACGCGCTCCATATCGCCGCACAAGTAGTACTAATCACAGCTGGTAAAAATTACTTACTTTCCACACGATGTTACCAGTTTTAAAAGAGTAGGATTATGACCGAGAGTCAAATTCTCGAAAGTCAGTTATTGATGGGACGCGCCGTATACCTTGCGCACAAGTGGTGCTCTTCACAGCTTGTGTAAACCACCTACTTTCAACATGCTCTTACAAGTTTTAAAAGAGTGAGGTTATGGCAGAGAGTTTAAATCTCGGAAATCAGGAACCCTTCACACCCGTAGTACTCACCAAAGCTGTAGTAGATTTATAACTAACGATGCAGTCTAAATCTGGTAAATGCGTCTGGATAACACGCTTGATGTTTGCGTGGCTGCAGTTAAATGTCGATTTAAAGACTACCATTCTACGGTTGCGTGACTTGACCTTTCTAGAAAGCCACCGAGTTCTGCCACTGTATTTAACTTCCCTAAAAATAGGAAGCAAAAACCTCACTGGGTACCCGCGAAGCCTAAGACGCCTCCAGAATTTCTCACGTGTTTCGCTAAAAGCCTTAAATGTGGAACTATTTCTGGTATAGCGCATAAGCTCACCTCTAATAAAGGCTTTTTTGTTGCTCGCGGGATGAAAGGACTCATAAGGAATGTACAGATACTTATTAAGCGACTTCTGATAGGTAGTAAACTGCAGAGTACTACAATTGACATCCTTGTAGAGGAATAGATCCAGAAACGAAATACTACTCTGGTCAATAACATACGTGAGTTTGATACGATCATTCTTGTGATTGAGACAACTAAGAAACTCCAATAGGGTTTCTTTGGGACCCTCCCAGATAAGGAAAATGTCATCGATGAGCCGCTTATATAAGAGTAAATTACTAGAAAATTGCGTGACAACATCGTTTTCTAAGTAATACATGAAAGCATTAGCGACCGTGACTGCAAAAGAGGTTCCCATAGCGATCCCAAAGGTTTGGTGAAAAATATCCCTGCTAATTTCGGTTTTGAGGAAGTTATTCTCAAAAACCAGTCTAGAGAACTGAATCAAAAGTGGCGTATCAGGCGCTCCTGCCTCCCGAAGAAGCAGGTCAAGGGCCACTAGTGCTTTCTTAGTATCCACATTGGATAAAGTGAGATGACATCTGCCGTGACAAGAAAGCACTGTGGTGGCAACCTGATAGACGCAAGCGTTTCAATCAGTTTTCCAGTATCCCTAAGAACAGTAGGCATTTTGAGTCTAGGCTTAACATATTCATCTACAAAAATACTCAGAGGTCGTGTGATGTAACTATGCGAAGCCGCAATAGGCCGACCCACCATAGGGGTTTTGTGTATCTTAGGTATAATGTAGAACTTAGCCGGGCAAAACAACTGATCGTAACTACGCAAGAATTTAGCGGCATTAGAGGTGATAAATCTGCTAAAAGTTAGCATAAGTTTTTCGCGAGTGTCGATTACCTGACCATGTTTCAGGATCCATTCTTCATAACTTATGAGAGAATAGGATTGTTTGTCATTGAGCTGTCTCATAGTCTCATTTTTCAACCAATCAGTCGACACTAGAGCTGGTCCGAGATTCTTGTCGGTATTCAAAACTCTGACAGATTTGTCACTGGTTATCTGGTTGAGTTCCTCACGATCTAGAGCAGAAAGATTTCGTCTCCAGTGCGGCTTGTTTTGCCTGATGTTTTGCAGCAATTCCTTGCGAATTTCGTGCAGCCTGTCCTCAAGTTCTGGATCTTCACGTGGAGGATTCCAGGTGGATTTCACATAAAGTCTTGGGTTAAAGTCGGGGTCATCCGGCTCTCCCTCGAACATGTTATGTAAACGGACACTGCGACAAAAGCCCTGAATTTGCATGTTAAACTGCGCCAGGTCAGGAGGTTTCAGCGTGGGCCTAAACTTTAAACCCAAGCCTATGATTCTAGCCTGACGATCAGTCAAATGCAGAGAAGTGAAATTGTGGAATTCCGAATTTCTTGGTAGGAGGTCGTACAAAGGTCGTTTAGCCATAGAGAAGAGCCATTTGCTGTAAAGCGATCGACAGTCTACGTTCCGTGGCCGGCGTCTCTGCCGTGGCCGCTTTTTGGCAGTGAAACTCGCCGATTGTTGCTGGACGATTGGCGGCGCTGCTGTTTCTTTCTGCTGGATGATTGCCTGCGTTGCAGGTTTTTACGGCCCATGCTTTGGCTACGCTTTCGGGAATTAGGGCCCGTGCTTTGGCTTCACTGGCGAGAATTACGGCCTTTGGAGGAGGATCTACTTATCCGCTGGGTTTTATTTACACTGTTCGAGGCTGCGTCATCTTTGCGACTCGAGCGACCGCGAGAGTTTCTAGCTCCTTGTTCAGCTCTGTTGAGACGCATAACCTCGGCTTTAACAATGTCCCGGATAGAATCCTCGGTGACTGCAAAGTCGGTCTCCATTCCAAGTTGGCGTTTCCTGGCTTTTTCTTCTTCAGATTCTTGGATTCTTGGAGAGCTTTGGACGTGTTACGAGCTGCGCATTGAAAGTAGAAATCATCTACGAATTGTCTGGCATACAATGCCAGTGAATCCGCCTTCTTCGTGTATTTGTTATGTTCCTTGAGTCCACTACGGCTTTGGTCTGCCATGTGGCGTCTTCAAGATAGCGAATACAATTTTTTAACTAAGACTAGTGAGCGGCACGACGGAAGACTTCTGGTTGTAGTTGTAGTTTTCTTTTCATTTCCTACGCGTTTCGTCTCTCAAGGAGACTTCATCAGGGAATGAATACAACTAACATAGAACAGCATATTTAACACATTCGTGTTTCTAAGTTTAACTTAACATGGAATTGATTAATAATAAAAACATGTTGTTGCCGGACGTTACAAAAAAACGCCCAAAATACGTATGTGACTGCGTGTTGTTAAAGTTTGGGGGCCATACGATTAGCGCTAATAGTATGGCCCCCAAACTTTAACAACACGCAATCACATACGTATTTTGGGCGTTTTTTTGTAACCTCCGGCAACAGCATGTTTTTATTATTAATCACTTCCATGTTAAGTTAAACTTAGAAACACGAATGTGTTAAATATGCTGTTCTATGTTAGTTGTATTCATTCCCTGATGAAGTCTCCTTGAGAGACGAAACGCGTAGGAAATAAAAAGAAAACTACAACTACAACCACAAGTCTTCCGTCGTGCCGCTCACTAGTCTTAGTTAAAAAAAAATTAAAAAAGAAGTAGTACTCACCAAAGTTATTAAAAACCTCTAAAAAGATTTGGAAGACTGAGCTTATGACGGAGAGTCAAACTCTTTCAAATCAGGAATTAATGGGACGCGCTCCACATTGATCGCACAAGTTGCACTCAACACAGCTAGTGAAAACCAACAATTTCTACATGCTCTTACAAGTTTTAAAGGACTGAGGTTATGAATGAGAGTCAAACTCTGTCAAATGAGGAATAGATGGGACGCGCCTTACATTGCTCGCAGAACTTGCACACATCACAGCTAGTAAAAACCACTTACTTTCAACATGCTCTTACAACTTTTAAACGAGTGACGTAATAACCGAGAGTAAAATTCTCGAAAGTCAGGTATTCATGGGACGCGCTGCACACCGCGTGCACAAGTGCTACTCATCACAGATAGTAAAAACCACCTTCTTTCAAAATCCTCTCACAACTTTTAAACTAGTGAGCTTATGACCGAGACTGAAACTCTGAGAAATAAGAATTAATGGGAGGCGCTCCACATTGCTCGCACAAGTTGCACTCATCACAGCTAGTTAAAACCACTTACTTTCAACACGCTCTTGCAAGTTTTCAAACAGTGGGATTATGACCGAGAGTTAAATTCTCAACGGTCGGTTATTGATGGAAAGCCCTCCACACCGTGCGGACAAATGGCTCCTCACAGCTAGTAAAAACCACCTACTTTCAACATGCTCTTACAAGTTTTAAAAGAGTGAGGTTATGTCCAAGAGTCAAACTCTGTGTAAAAGATTGAGTTTATTACCGAGATTCAAATCCTCGCAAATCAGGAATTTATGGGACGTACTCCATATCGCTCGCGCAAGTCGTACTAATCACAGCTAGTTAAAACCACTTTCTTTCAACACGCTTTTACAAGTTTTAAATAGTGGGGTTATGACAAAGAGTCAAACTCTCGAAAGACAGTTATTGATGGCACGTTGTCCACATCGTGCGGAAAAGTGGTGCTCTTCACAGCTAGTAAAAACCATCTACTTTCCACATGCTCTTACAAGTTTTATAATTGTGAGGTTATCTCCAAGAGTCAAACTCTGTGTAAAAGAATGAGTTTATCACCGAGATTCAAATCCTCGCAAAAAAGGAATTTATAGGCCGCGCTCCATATCGCTCAGACAAGTAAGACTAGTCACAGCTAGTGAAAACAACGTACTTTCAATACGCTCTTAAAAGTGTTAAAAGAGTGAGGTTATGACGGAGAGTTAAACTCTCGCAAATCAGGAATTCATGGAAACCGCTCACAAAAGTAGTAGTCATCACAGATAGTAAAAACCACTTTCTTTCAACGTGCTCCTACAGATTTCAAAACAGTGAGATTAAGACCGATAGTCAAACTCTCGTAAATTTGGAATTGATGGGACGCGCTCCACACTGCACGCGCAGGTAGTACTCATCCCTGCTAGAGAAAACCAGTAACTTTAACGCTCCACACCGTGGGCATAACTAGTACTAATCACAGCTAGTAACAGCTACTGAATTTCAACATGCTCTTACCAAATTTTAAAAGAGTGAGTTTGTTACCGAGATTCAAACCCTCGATAATCAGGAATAGATGGGACGCGCTCCATACCCTGCACACACGCTAGTAAAGCCCAAGCTTGTAAAAAAAACTTACTTTGAACATGCTCTGACAGCTTTTAAAAGAGTGAGATTAAGACCGAGGGTCAAACTGTCTCCAATCAGGAATTGATGGGATGCGCTCCACATTGCTCGCACAACTTGCACTAATCACAGCTAGAAAAAAAAACTTACTTTCAACATGCTCTTAACAGTTTTAGTTGAGCGAGATTATGAACAACACTGAAAATCTGTCTAATCAAGAATAGATGAAGCGCGTTCCATATTGCTCGCACATGTAGTACTAATCACTGCTAGTAAAAACCACTTACCTTGAACACTCTCTTACAAGTTTTAAAAGAGTGGGATTATGACCAAGGCCCAAATTCTCCAAAGTCAAGATTTGATGGGATGCGCTGCACACCGTGCAGACCCGTAGTACTCATCAAAGCTAGTAAAAACCACTTACTTTGAACATGCTCTTACAATTTTTAAAAGAGTCAGATTAAAACCGAGAGTCAAACTCTCTCCAATCAGAAATTGATGGGACGCGCTCCACGTTGCTTTCACAAGTTGCACTCGTCAGAGCTAGTTAAAACCACTAACTTTGAACACGCTCTTGCAAGTTTTAAAAAAGTGGGATTATGACCGAGAGTTAAATACTCGAAAGTCAGTTATTGATTGAACGCCCTCCACACCTTGCGGACAAATGGCTCTTCACAGCTAGTAAAAACCACCTACTTTCAACATGCTCTTACAAGTTTTAAAAGAGTGAGGTTATGTCCAAGAGTCAAACTCTGTGTAAAAGTTTGCGTTTATTACCGAGATTCAAATCCTCGCAAATCAGGAATATATGGGACGCACTCCATATCGCTCGCACAAGTAGTACTAATCACAGCTAGTTAAAACCACTTTCTTTCAACACGCTTTTACAAGTTTTAAATAGTGGGGTTATGACCAAGAGTCAAACTCTCGAAAGACAGTTATTGATGGCACGTTGTCCACACCGTGCGGACAAGTGGTGCTCTTCACAGCTAGTAAAACCATCTACTTTCAACATGCTCTTACAAGTTTTATAATTGTGAGGTTATCTCCAAGAGTCAAACTCTGTGTACAAGAATGAGTTTATTACCGAGATTCAAATCGTCGCAAATCAGGAATTTATAGGCCGCGCTCCATATCGCTCGCACAACTAGCACTAGTCACAGCTAGTGAAAACAACTTACTTTCAATACGCTCTTAAAGGTGTTAAGAGAGTGAGGTTATGACGGAGAGTTAAACTCTTGCAAATCAGGAATTGATGGGAAGCGCTACACACAACGCACAAAAGAAGTAGTCATCACAGATAGTAATAACCACTTTCTTTCAACGTGCTCCTACAGGTTTTAAGAGAGTGAGATTAAGACCGATAGTCAAACTCTCGTAAATTTGGAATTGATGGGACGTGCTCCACACTCTATACGCGCAGGTAGTACTCATCCCTGCTAGAGAAAAGCAGTTACTTTTAACTCTCCACACCGTGGGCATAACTAGTACTTATCACAGCTAGTAACAGCCACTTACTTTCAACATGCTCTTACAAGTTTTAAAAGAGTGAGTTTGTTACCGAGATTCAACCCTCGAAAATCAGGAATAGATGGGACGCGCTCCATTCCCTGCACACCCGTAGCACAAACCACTTACTTTGAACATGCTCTGACAGCTTTTAAAAGAGTGAGATTAAGACCGAGGGTCAAACTGTCTCCAATCAGGAATTGATGGGATGCGCTCCACATTGCTCGCACAACTTGCACTCATCACAGCTAGAAAAAAAACACTGACTTTCAACATGCTCTTACAAGTTTTAATTGGGCGAGATTATGAGCGAGACTGGAAAACTGTCAAATCAAGAATAGATGGGACGCGTTCTTTATTGCTCGCACATGTAGTACTTAAAAACCACTTACCTTGAAAACTCTCTTATTAGTTTTAAAAGAGTGGGATTATGACAAAGGCTCAAATTCTTCAAAGTCAAGATTTCATGGGATGCGCTGCACACCGTGCTCACCCGTAGTACTCATCAAAGCTAGTAAAACCCACTTACTTTGAACATGCTCTTACAATTTTTAAAAGAGTCAGATTAAAACCGAGAGTCAAACTCTCTCCTATCAGGAATTGCTGGGATGCGCTCCTCATTTCTCGCACAAGTTGCACTCTTCACAGCTAGAAAAAAACACTTACTATCAACATGCTCTTACAAGTTTTAATTCAGCGAGACTCCACACCTTCCGAAAAAGTATTTCTCATCGGACCTAAAAAGAAACAACTTATTTTCAAGATGCTCTTACAAGTTTTAAACGAGCGAGTTTATGACCGAGAGTTAAACTGTCTGAAATCAGGAATAGATGGGACCGGCTCCATATCGCTAGCAAAAGTAGTACTTAAAACAGCTAGTAAAGACCACTAACTTTCAACACACTCTTAGAAATTGTAAATTATTCTTTTTTATATTATGACCGAGAGTCAAATTCTCCAAAGTCAGGATTTGGTTGGACGGACTGCACACAGTGCACAAAAGTAGTACTCATCACAGATTGTAAAAACTAGTTACATTCGAAAGCTCTTAAAGTTTTAAAACAGTGAGTTTACGACGGAGATTGCAACCCTTGCAAATCAAGAATTTATGGGACGCGCTCCATATCGCCCCACAAGTAGTACTTATCACAGCTGGTAAAAACCGCTTACTTTCAACACGTTGTTACCAGTTTTAAGAGAGTAGGATTATGGCCGAGAGTCAAATTCTCGAAAGTCAGTTATTGATGGGACGCGCCGTATACCTTGCGCACAAAGTGGTGCTCTTAACAGCTTCTGTAAACTACCTACTTTCAACATTCTCTTACAAGTTTTAAAAGAGTGAGGTTATGGCAGAGAGTTTAAATCTCGGAAATCAGGAACCCTTCACACCCGTAGTACTCACCAAAGCTATTAAAAACCTCTAAAAAGATTTGCAAGAGTGAGCTTATGACAGAGAGTCAAACTCTTTCAAATCAGGAATTAATGGAAAGCACTCCACATTGATCGCACAAGTTGCACTCAACACAGCTAGTGAAACCCACCCATTTCTACATGCTCTTACAAGTTTTAAGGGACTAAGGTTATGAATGAGAGTCAAACTCTGTCAAATGAGGAATAGACGGGACGCGCCTTACTTTGCCCGCACAACTTGCACACATCACAGTTAGTAAAAAACCACTTACCTTCAACATACTCTTACAACTTTTAAACGAGTGAGGTCATGACCGAGAGTAAAATTCTCGAAAGTCAGGTATTGATGGGACGCGCTGCACACCGCGTGCACAAGTGCCACTCATCACAGATAGCAAAAACACCTTCTTTCAAAATCCTCTCACAACTTTTAAACTAGTGAGCTTATCACCGAGACTTAAACTCTGAGAAATAAGAATTGATGGGAGGCGCTCCACATTGCTCCACAAGTTGCACTCATCACAGCTAGTTAAAACAACTTACTTTCAACACGCTCTTGCAAGTTTTAAAACAGTAGGATTATGACCGAGAGTTAAATTCTGAAAGTCAGTTATTGATGGAACGCCCTCCACACCGTGCGGACAAATGGCTCTTCACAGCTAGTAAAAACCATCTACTTTCAACATGCTCTTACAAGTTTTAAAAGAGTGAGGTTATGTTCAAGAGTCAAACTCTGTGTAAAAGATTGAGTTTAATACCGAGATTCAAATCCTCGCAAATCAGGAATTTATGGGACGCACTCCATATCGCTCGCACAAGTAGTACTAATCACAGCTAGTTAAAACCACTTTCTTTCAACACGCTTTTACAAGTTTTAAATAGTGGGGTTATGACGAAGAGTCAAACTCTCCAAAGACAGTTATTGATGGCACGTTGTCCACACCTTGCGGACAAGTGGTGCTCTTCACAGCTAGTTTTAATTGAGCGAGATTATGAGCGAGACTAAAAATCTGTCAAATCAAGAATAGATGGGACGCGTTCCATATTCCTTGCACATGTAGTACTTATCACTGCTAGAAAAATCCACTTACCTTGAACACTCTCCTACAAGTTTTAAAAGAGTGGGATTATGACCAAGCCTCAAATTCTCCAAAGTCAAGATTTGATGGGATGCGCTGCACACCGTGCACACCAGTAGTACTCATCAAAGCTAGTAAAAACCACTTACTTTGAACATGCTCTGACAGCCTTTAAAAGAGTGAGATGAAGACCCAGGGTCGAACTGTCTCCAATCAGGAATTGATGGGATGCGCTCCACATTGCTCGCACAATTTGCACTCATCACAGCTAGAAAGAAACACTTACTGTCAACATGCTCTTACAAGTTTTAATTGAGCGAGATTATGAGCGAGACTGAAAATCTGTCCAATCAAGAATAGATGGGACGCGTTCCATATTGCTCGCACATGTAGTACTTATCACTGGTAGTAAAAAACACTCTCTTACAAGTTTTGAAAGAGTGAGGTTATGGCAGAGAGGTTAAATCTCGGAAATTAGGAACCCTTCACACCCGAAGTACTCACCAAAGCCATTAAAAACCTCTAAAAAGATTTGGAAGAGTGAGCTGATGACCGAGTGTAAAAAACTCTTTCAAATCAGGAATTAATGGGATGCGCTCCACATTGATCGCACAACTTGCACTCATCACAGCTAGAAAAAAACACTTACTGTCAACATGCTCTTACAAGTTTTAATTGAGCGAGATTATGAGCGAGACTGAAAATCTGTCAAATCAAGAATAGATGGGACGCGTTCCATATTGCTCGCACATGTAGTACTTATCACTACTAGTAAAAATTACTTACCTTGAACACTCTCTTACAAGTTTTGAAAGAGTGGGATTATGACCAAGGCTCAAATTCTCGAAAGTCAAGATTTGATGATATGCGCTGCACACCGTGCACACCCGTAGTACTCATCAAAGCTAGTAAAAACCACTTACTTTGAACATGCTCTTACAATTTTTAAACGAGAGAGATTAAGACCGAGAGTCAAACTCTCTCCAATCAGGAATTGATGGGATGCGCTCCACATTGCTCGAACAAGTTGCACTCTTCACAGCTAGAAAAAACACTTACTTTCAACATGCTCTTACAAGTCTTAATTCAGCGAGACTCCACACCTTGCGAACAAGTATTACTCATCGCAGCTAAAAAAAAACTTATTTTCAAGATGCTCTTACAAGTTTTTAACGATCGAGGTTATGACGGAGAGTGAAACTGTCTCAAATCAGGAATAGATGGGACCCGCTCCATATCGCTAGCACAAGTAGTACTTAAGACAGCTAGTAAGGACCACTCACTTTCAACACGCTCTTACAACTTTTAAATTATTATTATTATTGTTATTATGAAGGAGAGTCAAATTCTCAAAAGTCAGGATTTGCTGGACGGACTGCACACAGTGCACAAAAGTAGTACTAATCACAGATGGTAAAAACTGCTTAAATTCAACAGCTCTTAAAGTTTTAAAACAGTGAGTTTATGACAGAGATTGCAACCCTTGCAAATCAAGAATTTATGGGACGCGCTCCATATCGCCGCACAAAAGTACTAATCACAGCTGGTAAAAGCCACTTGCTTTCCACACGATGTTACCACTTTTAAAAGAGTAGGATTATCACCGAGAGTCAACTTCTCGAAAGTCAGTTATTGATGGGACGCGCCCTATTACTTGCGCACAAGTGGTGCTCTTCACAGCTTGTGTAAACCACCT
The DNA here is from genome assembly GCA_016490735.1 of Pachyseris speciosa. Classification (NCBI taxonomy): domain Eukaryota; kingdom Metazoa; phylum Cnidaria; class Anthozoa; order Scleractinia; family Pachyseridae; genus Pachyseris; species Pachyseris speciosa. The sequence continues at coordinate 463,020 of JAEMWC010000679.1, forward strand.
ACTTTCAACATGCTCTTACAAGTTTTAAAAGAGTGAGGTTATGGCAGAGAGTTTAAGTCTCGGAAATCAGGAACCCTTCACACCGTAGTACTCACCAAAGCTATTAAAAACCTCTAAAAAGATTTGGAAGAGTGAGCTTATGACCGAATTTCCAACTCTTTCAAATCAGGAATTAATGGGACGCGCTCCACATTGACCGCACAAGTTGCACTCAAAACAGCTAGTGAAAACCAACAATTTCTACATGCTCTTACAAGTTTTAAACGACTGAGGTTTTGAATGAGAGTCAAACTCTGTAAAATGAGCAATACACAGGACGCGCCTTACATTGCTCGCAGAACTTGCACACATCACAGCTAGTAAAAACCAGTTACTTTCAACATGCTCTTACAACTTTTAAACGAGTGGGGTTATGACCAAGAGTCAAACTCTCGAAAGACAGTTATAGATGGCACGTTGTCCACACCGTGCGGACATATGGTGCTCTTCACAGCTAGTTTTATTGAGCGAGGTTATGGGCGAGACTTAAGATCTGTCAAATCAAGAATAGATGGGACGCGTTCCATATTGCTCGCACATGTAGTACTTATCACTGCTAATAAAAACCACTTACCTTGAACACTCTCTTATAAGTTTTAAAAGAGTGGGATTATGACCAAGGCTCAAATTCTTCAATGTCAAAATTTGATGGCATGCGCTCCACACCGTGCACACCCGCGGCACTCATCAAAGCTAGTAAGAACAACTTACTTTGAACATGCTGTGACAGTTTTTAAAAGAGTAAGATTAAGACCGAGGGTCAAACTCTCTCCAATCAGGAATTGATGGGATGCGCTCCAAATTGCTCGAACAAGTTGCACTCATCACAGCTAGAAAAAAAACACCGACTTTCAACATGCTCTTACAAGTTTTAATTGAGCGAGATTATGAGCGAGACTGAAAAACTGTCAAATCAAGAATAGATGGGACGCGTTCTATATTGCTCGCTCATGTAGTACTTATCACTGCTAGTAAAAAGCACTTACCTTGAACACTCTCTTATTAGTTTTAAAAGAGTGGGATTATGACCAAGGCTCAAATTGTTCATAGTCAAGATCTGATGGGATGCGCTGCACACCGTGCACACCCGTAGTACTCATCAAAGCTAGTAAAACCCACTTACTTTGAACATGCTCTTACAATTTTTGAAAGAGTCAGATTGATCGAGAGTCAAACTCTCTCCAATCAGGAATTGATGGGATGCGCTTCTCATTTCTCGCACAAGTTGCACTCTTCACAGCTAGAAAAAAACACTTACTATCAACATGCTCTTACAAGTTTTAGTTCAGCGAGACTCCACACCTTGCGAAAAAGTATTTCTCATCGGACCTAAAAAAAAGCCACTAATTTTCAAGATGCTCTTACAACTTTTAAACGAGCGAGTTTATGACCGAGAGTTAAACTGTCTGAAATCAGGAATAGATTGGACCGGCTCCATATCGCAAGCAAAAGTAGTACTTAAAACAGCTAGTAAAGACCACTAACTTTCAACACACTCTTAGAAATTGTAAATTATTCTTTTTTATATTATGACCGAGAGTCAAATTCTCCAAAGTCAGGATTTGGTTGGGCGAACTGCACACAGTGCACAAAAGTAGTACTCATCACAGATTGTAAAAACTACTTACATTCGACAGCTCTTAAAGTTTTAAAACAGTGAGTTTACGACGGAGATTGCAACCCTTGCAAATCAAGAATTTATGGGACGCGCTCCATATCGCTCCGTAGTACTCACCAAAGCTATTAAAAAAACTCTAAAAAGATTTGGAAGAGTGAGCTTATGAGCGAGAGTCAAACTCTTTCAAATCAGGAATTAATGGGACGCGCTCCACATTGATCGCACAAGTTGCACTCAACACAGCTAGTGAAAACCAACAATTTCTACATGCTCTTACAAGTTTTACAGGACTGAGGTTATGAATGAGAGTCAAACTCTGTCAAATGAGGAATGGATGGGACGCGCCTTACATTGCTCGCAGAACTTGCACACATCACAGCTAGTAAAAACCACTTACTTTCAACATGCTCTTACAACTTTTAAACGAGTGAGGTAATCACCGAGAGTAAAATTCTCGAAAGTGAGGTATTGATGGGACGCGCTGCACACCGCGTGCACAAGTGCTACTCATCACAGATAGTAAAAAACCACCTTCTTTCAAAATCCTCTCACAACTTTTAAACTAGTGAGCTTATGACCGAGACTGAAAACTCTGAGAAATAAGAATTAATGGGAGGCGCTCCACATTGCTCGCACAAGTTGCACTCATCACAGCTAGTTAAAACCACTTACCTTCAACACGCTCTTGCAAGTTTTCAAACAGTGGGATTATGACCGAGAGTTAAATTCTCGAAAGTCAGTTATTGATGGAACGCCCTCCACACCGTGCGGACAAATGGCTCCTCACAGCTAGTAAAAACCACCTACTTTCAACATGCTCTTACAAGTTTTAAAAGAGCGAGTTTATGTCCAAGATTCAAACTCTGTGTAAAAGATTGAGTTTATTACTGAGTTCAAATCTTCGCAAATCAGGAATTTATGGGACGTACTCCATTATCGCTCGCACAAGTAGTACTAATCACAGCTAGTTAAAACCACTTTCTTTCAACACGCTTTTACAAGTTTTAAATAGTGGGGTTATGTCCAAGAGTCAAACTCTCGAAAGACAGTTATAGATGGCACGTTGTCCACACCGTGCGGACATATGGTGCTCTTCACAGCTAGTTTTAATTGAGCGACATTATGAGCGAGACTGAAAATCTGTCAAATCAAGAATAGATGGCACTCGTTCCATATTGCTCGCACATGTAGTACTTATCATTGCTAGTAAAAACCACTTACCTTGAACACTCTCTTACAAGTTTTAAAAGAGTGGGATTATGACCAAGGCTCAAATTCTCCAAAGTCAAGATTTGATGGGATGCGCTGCACACCGTACACACCCGTAGTACTCATCATTGAACATGCTCTGACAGCTTATAAAAGAGTGAGATTAAGACCAAGGGTCAAACTCTCTGCAATCAGGAATTGATGGGATGCGCTCCACATTGCTCCCACAAGTTGCACTCTTCACAGCGAGAAAAAACAACTTACTGTCAACATGCTCTTACAAGTTTTAATTCAGCGAGACTCCACACCTTGCGAACAAGTATTACTCATCGCAGCTAAAAAAACAACTTATTTTCAAGACGCTCTTACAAGTTTTTAACGAGCGAGGTTATGACCGAGAGTGAAAACTGTCTCAAATCAGGAATAGATGGGACCCGCCTCATATCGCTAGCACAAGTAGTACTTAAGACAGGTAGTTAAGACCACTAACTTTCAACACGCTCTTACAAAATTTAAATTATTATTATTTAGATTATGAAGGAGAGTCAAATTCTCCAAAGTCAGGATTTGGTGGGACTGACTGCACACAGTTCACAAAAGTAGTACTCATCACAGATGGTAAAACCTACTTACATTCGACAGCTCTTAAAGTTTTAAAACAGTGAGTTTACGACGGAGATTGCAACCCTTGCAAATCAAGAATTTATGGGACGCTCTCCATATCGCCGCACAAGTAGTACTAATCACAGCTGGTAAAAACCACTTACTTTCAACACGTTGTTACCAGTTTTAAAAGAGTAGGATTATGACCGAGAGTCAAATTCTCGAAAGTCAGTTATTGATGGGACGCGCCGTATACCTTGCGCACAAGTGGTGCTCTTCACAGCTTGTGTAAACCACCTACTTTCAACATGCTCTTACAAGTTTTAAAAGAGTGAGGTTATGGCAGAGAGTTTAAATCTCGGAAATCAGGAACCCTTCACACCCGTAGTACTCACCAAAGCTGTAGTAGATTTATAACTAACGATGCAGTCTAAATCTGGGAAATGCCTCTGGATAACACGCTTGATGTTAGCGTGGCTGCAGTTAAATGTCGATTGAAAGACTACCGTTCTACGGTTGCCTGACTTGACCTTTCTAGAAAGCCACCGAGTTCTGCCACTGTATTTAACCTTCCTAGAAATAGGAAGCAAAAAGCTCACTGGGTACCCGCAAAGCCTAAGACGCCTCCAGAATTTCTCACGTGTTTCGCTAAAAGCCTTAAATGTCGAACTATTTCTTGTATAGCGCATAAGCTCACCTCTAATAAAGGCTTTTTTGTTGCTCGCGGGATGAAAGGACTCATAAGGAATGTACAGATACTTATTAAGCGGCTTCTGATAGGTAGTAAACTGCAGAGTACTACAATTGACATCCTTGTAGAGGAATAGATCCAGAAACGAAATACTACTCTGGTCAATAACATACGTGAGTTTGATACGATCATTCTTGTGATTGAGACAACTAAGAAACTCCAATAGGGTTTCTTTGGGACCCTCCCAGATAAGGAAAATGTCATCGATGAACCGCTTATATAAGAGTAAATTACTAGAAAATTGCGTGACAACATCGTTTTCTAAGTAATACATGAAAGCATTAGCGGTCGTGACTGCAAAAGGGGTTCCCATAGCGATCCCAAAGGTTTGGTGAAAAATATCCCCGCTAAATTCGGTTTTGAGGAAGTTATTCTCAAAAACCAGTCTAGAGAACTGAATCAAAAGTGGCGTATCAGGCGCTCCTGCCTCCCGAAGAAGCAGGTCAAGGGCCACTAGTGCTTTCTTAGTATCCACATTGGGATAAAGTGAGATGACATCTGCCGTGACAAGAAAGCACTGTGGTGGCAACCTGATAGACGCAAGCGTTTCAATCAGTTCTCCAGTATCCCTAAGAACAGTAGGCATTTTGAGTCTAGGCTTAACATATTCATCTACAAAAATACTCAGAGGTCGTGTGATGTAACTATGCGAAGCCGCAATAGGCCGACCCACCATAGGGGTTTTGTGTATCTTAGGTATAATGTAGAACTTAGCCGGGCAAAACAACTGATCGTAACTACGCAAGAATTTAGCGGCATTAGAGGTGATAAATCTGCTAAAAGTTAGCATAAGTTTTTCGCGAGTGTCGATTACCTGACCATGTTTCAGGATCCATTCTTCATAACTTATGAGAGAATAGGATTGTTTGTCATTGAGCTGTCTCATAGTCTCATTTTTCAACCAATCAGTCGACACTAGAGCTGGTCCGAGATTCTTGTCGGTATTCAAAACTCTGACAGATTTGTCACTGGTTATCTGGTTGAGTTCCTCACGATCTAGAGCAGAAAGATTTCGTCTCCAGTGCGGCTTGTTTTGCCTGATGTTTTGCAGCAATTCCTTGCGAATTTCGTGCAGCCTGTCCTCAAGTTCTGGATCTTCACGTGGAGGATTCCAGGTGGATTTCACATAAAGTCTTGGGTTAAAGTCGGGGTCATCCGGCTCTCCCTCGAACATGTTATGTAAACGGACACTGCGACAAAAGCCCTGAATTTGCATGTTAAACTGCGCCAGGTCAGGAGGTTTCAGCGTGGGCCTAAACTTTAAACCCAAGCCTATGATTCTAGCCTGACGATCAGTCAAATGCAGAGAAGTGAAATTGTGGAATTCCGAATTTCTTGGTAGGAGGTCGTACAAAGGTCGTTTAGCCATAGAGAAGAGCCATTTGCTGTAAAGCGATCGACAGTCTACGTTCCGTGGCCGGCGTCTCTGCCGTGGCCGCTTTTTGGCAGTGAAACTCGCCGATTGTTGCTGGACGATTGGCGGCGCTGCTGTTTCTTTCTGCTGGATGATTGCCTGCGTTGCAGGTTTTTACGGCCCATGCTTTGGCTACGCTTTCGGGAATTAGGGCCCGTGCTTTGGCTTCACTGGCGAGAATTACGGCCTTTGGAGGAGGATCTACTTATCCGCTGGGTTTTATTTACACTGTTCGAGGCTGCGTCATCTTTGCGACTCGAGCGACCCGCGAGAGTTTCTAGCTCCTTTTTCAGCTCTGTTGAGACGCATAACCTCGGCTTTAACAATGTCCCGGATAGAATCCTCGGTGACTGCAAAGTCGGTCTCCATTCCAAGTTGGCGTTTCCTGGCTTTTTCTTCTTTATTCAGGGATTCTTGGAGAGCTTTGGACGTGTTACGAGCTGCGCATTGAAAGTAGAAATCATCTACGAATTGTCTGGCATACAATGCCAGTGAATCCGCCTTCTTCGTGTATTTGTTATGTTCCTTGAGTGCACTACGGCTTTGGTCTGCCATGTGGCGTCTTCAAGATAGCGAATACAATTTTTTAACTAAGACTAGTGAGCGGCACGACGGAAGACTTCTGGTTGTAGTTGTAGTTTTCTTTTCATTTCCTACGCGTTTCGTCTCTCAAGGAGACTTCATCAGGGAATGAATACAACTAACATAGAACAGCATATTTAACACATTCGTGTTTCTAAGTTTAACTTAACATGGAATTGATTAATAATAAAAACATGTTGTTGCCGGACGTTACAAAAAAACGCCCAAAATACGTATGTGACTGCGTGTTGTTAAAGTTTGGGGCCATACGATTAGCGCTAATAGTATGGCCCCCAAACTTTAACAACACGCAATCACATACGTATTTTGGGCGTTTTTTTGTAACCTCCGGCAACAGCATGTTTTTATTATTAATCACTTCCATGTTAAGTTAAACTTAGAAACACGAATGTGTTAAATATGCTGTTCTATGTTAGTTGTATTCATTCCCTGATGAAGTCTCCTTGAGAGACGAAACGCGTAGGAAATAAAAAGAAAACTACAACTACAACCACAAGTCTTCCGTCGTGCCGCTCACTAGTCTTAGTTAAAAAAAAATTAAAAAAGAAGTAGTACTCACCAAAGTTATTAAAAACCTCTAAAAAGATTTGGAAGACTGAGCTTATGACGGAGAGTCAAACTCTTTCAAATCAGGAATTAATGGGACGCGCTCCACATTGATCGCACAAGTTGCACTCAACACAGCTAGTGAAAACCAACAATTTCTACATGCTCTTACAAGTTTTAAAGGACTGAGGTTATGAATGAGAGTCAAACTCTGTCAAATGAGGAATAGATGGGACGCGCCTTACATTGCTCGCAGAACTTGCACACATCACAGCTAGTAAAAACCACTTACTTTCAACATGCTCTTACAACTTTTAAACGAGTGACGTAATAACCGAGAGTAAAATTCTCGAAAGTCAGGTATTCATGGGACGCGCTGCACACCGCGTGCACAAGTGCTACTCATCACAGATAGTAAAAACCACCTTCTTTCAAAATCCTCTCACAACTTTTAAACTAGTGAGCTTATGACCGAGACTGAAACTCTGAGAAATAAGAATTAATGGGAGGCGCTCCACATTGCTCGCACAAGTTGCACTCATCACAGCTAGTTAAAACCACTTACTTTCAACACGCTCTTGCAAGTTTTCAAACAGTGGGATTATGACCGAGAGTTAAATTCTCAACGGTCGGTTATTGATGGAAAGCCCTCCACACCGTGCGGACAAATGGCTCCTCACAGCTAGTAAAAACCACCTTCTTTCAACATGCTCTTACAAGTTTTAAAAGAGTGAGGTTATGTCCAAGAGTCAAACTCTGTGTAAAAGATTGAGTTTATTACCGAGATTCAAATCCTCGCAAATCAGGAATTTATGGGACGTACTCCATATCGCTCGCGCAAGTCGTACTAATCACAGCTAGTTAAAACCACTTTCTTTCAACACGCTTTTACAAGTTTTAAATAGTGGGGTTATGACAAAGAGTCAAACTCTCGAAAGACAGTTATTGATGGCACGTTGTCCACATCGTGCGGAAAAGTGGTGCTCTTCACAGCTAGTAAACCCCATCTACTTTCCACATTGCTCTTACAAGTTTTATAATTGTGAGGTTATCTCCAAGAGTCAAACTCTGTGTAAAAAAGTGAGTTTATCACCGAGATTCAAATCCTCGCAAAAAAGGAATTTATAGGCCGCGCTCCATATCGCTCAGACAAGTAAGACTAGTAACAGCTAGTGAAAACAACGTACTTTCAATACGCTCTTAAAAGTGTTAAAAGAGTGAGGTTATGACGGAGAGTTAAACTCTCGCAAATCAGGAATTCATGGAAACCGCTCACAAAAGTAGTAGTCATCACAGATAGTAAAAACCACTTTCTTTCAACGTGCTCCTACAGATTTCAAAACAGTGAGATTAAGACCGATAGTCAAACTCTCGTAAATTTGGAATTGATGGGACGCGCTCCACACTGCACGCGCAGGTAGTACTCATCCCTGCTAGAGAAAACCAGTAACTTTAACGCTCCACACCGTGGGCATAACTAGTACTAATCACAGCTAGTAACAGCTACTGAATTTCAACATGCTCTTACAAATTTTAAAAGAGTGAGTTTGTTACCGAGATTCAAACCCTCGATAATCAGGAATAGATGGGACGCGCTCCATACCCTGCACACACGCTAGTAAAGCCCAAGCTTGTAAAAAAAACTTACTTTGAACATGCTCTGACAGCTTTTAAAAGAGTGAGATTAAGACCGAGGGTCAAACTGTCTCCAATCAGGAATTGATGGGATGCGCTCCACATTGCTATCACAACTTGCACTAATCACAGCTAGAAAAAAAAACTTACTTTCAACATGCTCTTAACAGTTTTAGTTGAGCGAGATTATGAACAACACTGAAAATCTGTCTAATCAAGAATAGATGAAGCGCGTTCCATATTGCTCGCACATGTAGTACTAATCACTGCTAGTAAAAACCAGTTACCTTGAACACTCTCTTACAAGTTTTAAAAGAGTGGGATTATGACAAAGGCCCAAATTCTCCAAAGTCAAGATTTGATGGGATGCGCTGCACACCGTGCAGACCCGTAGTACTCATCAAAGCTAGTGAAAACCACTTACTTTGAACATGCTCTTACAATTTTTAAAAGAGTCAGATTAAAACCGAGAGTCAAACTCTCTCCAATCAGAAATTGATGGGACGCGCTCCACGTTGCTTTCACAAGTTGCACTCGTCAGAGCTAGTTAAAACCACTAACTTTGAACACGCTCTTGCAAGTTTTAAAAAAGTGGGATTATGACCGAGAGTTAAATACTCGAAAGTCAGTTATTGATTGAACGCCCTCCACACCTTGCGGACAAATGGCTCTTCACAGCTAGTAAAAACCACCTACTTTCAACATGCTCTTACAAGTTTTAAAAGAGTGAGGTTATGTCCAAGAGTCAAACTCTGTGTAAAAGTTTGCGTTTATTACCGAGATTCAAATCCTCGCAAATCAGGAATATATGGGACGCACTCCATATCGCTCGCACAAGTAGTACTAATCACAGCTAGTTAAAACCACTTTCTTTCAACACGCTTTTACAAGTTCTAAATAGTGGGGTTATGACAAAGAGTCAAACTCTCGAAAGACAGTTATTGATGGCACGTTGTCCACACCGTGCGGACAAGTGGTGCTCTTCACAGCTAGTAAAAACCATCTACTTTCAACATGCTCTTACAAGTTTTATAATTGTGAGGTTATCTCCAAGAGTCAAACTCTGTGTACAAGAATGAGTTTATTACCGAGATTCAAATCGTCGCAAATCAGGAATTTATAGGCCGCGCTCCATATCGCTCGCACAACTAGCACTAGTCACAGCTAGTGAAAACAACTTACTTTCAATACGCTCTTAAAGGTGTTAAGAGAGTGAGGTTATGACGGAGAGTTAAACTCTTGCAAATCAGGAATTGATGGGAAGCGCTACACACAACGCACAAAAGAAGTAGTCATCACAGATAGTAATAACCACTTTCTTTCAACGTGCTCCTACAGGTTTTAAGAGAGTGAGATTAAGACCGATAGTCAAACTCTCGTAAATTTGGAATTGATGGGACGTGCTCCACACTCTATACGCGCAGGTAGTACTCATCCCTTCTAGAGAAAAGCAGTTACTTTAACTCTCCACACCGTGGGCATAACTAGTACTTATCACAGCTAGTAACAGCCACTTACTTTCAACATGCTCTTACAAGTTTTAAAAGAGTGAGTTTGTTACCGAGATTCAACCCTCGAAAATCAGGAATAGATGGGACGCGCTCCATTCCCTGCACACCCGTAGCACAAACCACTTACTTTGAACATGCTCTGACAGCTTTTAAAAGAGTGAGATTAAGACCGAGGGTCAAACTGTCTCCAATCAGGAATTGATGGGATGCGCTCCACATTGCTCGCACAACTTGCACTCATCACAGCTAGAAAAAAAAACACTGACTTTCAACATGCTCTTACAAGTTTTAATTGGGCGAGATTATGAGCGAGACTGGAAAAACTGTCAAATCAAGAATAGATGGGACGCGTTCTTTATTGCTCGCACATGTAGTACTTAAAAACCACTTACCTTGAAAACTCTCTTATTAGTTTTAAAAGAGTGGGATTATGACAAAGGCTCAAATTCTTCAAAGTCAAGATTTCATGGGATGCGCTGCACACCGTGCTCACCCGTAGTACTCATCAAAGCTAGTAAAACCCACTTACTTTGAACATGCTCTTACAATTTTTAAAAGAGTCAGATTAAAACCGAGAGTCAAACTCTCTCCTATCAGGAATTGCTGGGATGCGCTCCTCATTTCTCGCACAAGTTGCACTCTTCACAGCTAGAAAAACACACTTACTATCAACATGCTCTTACAAGTTTTAATTCAGCGAGACTCCACACCTTCCGAAAAAGTATTTCTCATCGGACCTAAAAAGAAACAACTTATTTTCAAGATGCTCTTACAAGTTTTAAACGAGCGAGTTTATGACCGAGAGTTAAACTGTCTGAAATCAGGAATAGATGGGACCGGCTCCATATCGCTAGCAAAAGTAGTACTTAAAACAGCTAGTAAAGACCACTAACTTTCAACACACTCTTAGAAATTGTAAATTATTCTTTTTTATATTATGACCGAGAGTCAAATTCTCCAAAGTCAGGATTTGGTTGGACGGACTGCACACAGTGCACAAAAGTAGTACTCATCACAGATTGTAAAAACTAGTTACATTCGAAAGCTCTTAAAGTTTTAAAACAGTGAGTTTACGACGGAGATTGCAACCCTTGCAAATCAAGAATTTATGGGACGCGCTCCATATCGCCCCACAAGTAGTACTTATCACAGCTGGTAAAAACCGCTTACTTTCAACACGTTGTTACCAGTTTTAAGAGAGTAGGATTATGGCCGAGAGTCAAATTCTCGAAAGTCAGTTATTGATGGGACGCGCCGTATACCTTGCGCACAAAGTGGTGCTCTTAACAGCTTCTGTAAACTACCTACTTTCAACATTCTCTTACAAGTTTTAAAAGAGTGAGGTTATGGCAGAGAGTTTAAATCTCGGAAATCAGGAACCCTTCCCACCCGTAGTACTCACCAAAGCTATTAAAAACCTCTAAAAAGATTTGCAAGAGTGAGCTTATGACAGAGAGTCAAACTCTTTCAAATCAGGAATTAATGGAAAGCACTCCACATTGATCGCACAAGTTGCACTCAACACAGCTAGTGAAACCCACCCATTTCTACATGCTCTTACAAGTTTTAAGGGACTAAGGTTATGAATGAGAGTCAAACTCTGTCAAATGAGGAATAGACGGGACGCGCCTTACTTTGCCCGCACAACTTGCACACATCACAGTTAGTAAAAACCACTTACCTTCAACATACTCTTACAACTTTTAAACGAGTGAGGTCATGACCGAGAGTAAAATTCTCGAAAGTCAGGTATTGATGGGACGCGCTGCACACCGCGTGCACAAGTGCCACTCATCACAGATAGCAAAACCACCTTCTTTCAAAATCCTCTCACAACTTTTAAACTAGTGAGCTTATCACCGAGACTTAAACTCTGAGAAATAAGAATTGATGGGAGGCGCTCCACATTGCTCCCACAAGTTGCACTCATCACAGCTAGTTAAAACAACTTACTTTCAACACGCTCTTGCAAGTTTTAAAACAGTAGGATTATGACCGAGAGTTAAATTCTCGAAAGTCAGTTATTGATGGAACGCCCTCCACACCGTGCGGACAAATGGCTCTTCACAGCTAGTAAAAACCATCTACTTTCAACATGCTCTTACAAGTTTTAAAAGAGTGGGATTATGACCAAGGCTCAAATTCTCCAAAGTCAAGATTTGATGGGATGCGCTGCACACCGTACACACCCGTAGTACTCATCATTGAACATGCTCTGACAGCTTATAAAAGAGTGAGATTAAGACCAAGGGTCAAACTCTCTGCAATCAGGAATTGATGGGATGCGCTTCACATTGCTCCCACAAGTTGCACTCTTCACAGCGAGAAAAAACAACTTACTGTCAACATGCTCTTACAAGTTTTAATTCAGCGAGACTCCACACCTTGCGAACAAGTATTACTCATCGCAGCTAAAAAAACAACTTATTTTCAAGACGCTCTTTCAAGTTTTTAACGAGCGAGGTTATGACCGAGAGTGAAACTGTCTCAAATCAGGAATAGATGGGACCCGCTCCATATCGCTAGCACAAGTAGTACTTAAGACAGCTAGTTAAGACCACTAACTTTCAACACGCTCTTACAAAATTTAAATTATTATTATTTAGATTATGAAGGAGAGTCAAATTCTCCAAAGTCAGGATTTGGTGGGACTGACTGCACACAGTTCACAAAAGTAGTACTCATCACAGATGGTAAAACCTACTTACATTCGACAGCTCTTAAAGTTTTAAAAACAGTGAGTTTACGACGGAGATTGCAACCCTTGCAAATCAAGAATTTATGGGACGCTCTCCATATCGCCGCACAAGTAGTACTAATCATAGCTGGTAAAAACCACTTACTTTCAACACGTTGTTACCAGTTTTAAAAGAGTAGGATTATGACCGAGAGTCAAATTCTCGAAAGTCAGTTATTGATGGGACGCGCCGTATACCTTGCGCACAAGTGGTGCTCTTCACAGCTTGTGTAAACCACCTACTTTCAACATGCTCTTACAAGTTTTAAAAGAGTGAGGTTATGGCAGAGAGTTTAAATCTCGGAAATCAGGAACCCTTCACACCCGTAGTACTCACCAAAGCTGTAGGAGATTTATAACTAACGATGCAGTCTAAATCTGGTAAATGCCTCTGGATAACACGCTTGATGTTAGCGTGGCTGCAGTTAAATGTCGATTGAAAGACTACCGTTCTACGGTTGCGTGACTTGACCTTTCTAGAAAGCCACCGAGTTCTGCCACTGTATTTAACCTTCCTAGAAATAGGAAGCAAAAAGCTCACTGGGTACCCGCAAAGCCTAAGACGCCTCCAGAATTTCTCACGTGTTTCGCTAAAAGCCTTAAATGTCGAACTATTTCTTGTATAGCGCATAAGCTCACCTCTAATAAAGGCTTTTTTGTTGCTCGCGGGATGAAAGGACTCATAAGGAATGTACAGATACTTATTAAGCGGCTTCTGATAGGTAGTAAACTGCAGAGTACTACAATTGACATCCTTGTAGAGGAATAGATCCAGAAACGAAATACTACTCTGGTCAATAACATACGTGAGTTTGATACGATCATTCTTGTGATTGAGACAACTAAGAAACTCCAATAGGGTTTCTTTGGGACCCTCCCAGATAAGGAAAATGTCATCGATGAACCGCTTATATAAGAGTAAATTACTAGAAAATTGCGTGACAACATCGTTTTCTAAGTAATACATGAAAGCATTAGCGGCCGTGACTGCAAAAGGGGTTCCCATAGCGATCCCAAAGGTTTGGTGAAAAATATCCCCGCTAAATTCGGTTTTGAGGAAGTTATTCTCAAAAACCAGTCTAGAGAACTGAATCAAAAGTGGCGTATCAGGCGCTCCTGCCTCCCGAAGAAGCAGGTCAAGGGCCACTAGTGCTTTCTTAGTATCCACATTGGGATAAAGTGAGATGACATCTGCCGTGACAAGAAAGCACTGTGGTGGCAACCTGATAGACGCAAGCGTTTCAATCAGTTCTCCAGTATCCCTAAGAACAGTAGGCATTTTGAGTCTAGGCTTAACATATTCATCTACAAAAATACTCAGAGGTCGTGTGATGTAACTATGCGAAGCCGCAATAGGCCGACCCACCATAGGGGTTTTGTGTATCTTAGGTATAATGTAGAACTTAGCCGGGCAAAACAACTGATCGTAACTACGCAAGAATTTAGCGGCATTAGAGGTGATAAATCTGCTAAAAGTTAGCATATGTTTTTCGCGAGTGTCGATTACCTGACCATGTTTCAGGATCCATTCTTCATAACTTATGAGAGAATAGGATTGTTTGTCATTGAGCTGTCTCATAGTCTCATTTTTCAACCAATCAGTCGACACTAGAGCTGGTCCGAGATTCTTGTCGGTATTCAAAACTCTGACAGATTTGTCACTGGTTATCTGGTTGAGTTCCTCACGATCTAGAGCAGAAAGATTTCGTCTCCAGTGCGGCTTGTTTTGCCTGATGTTTTGCAGCAATTCCTTGCGAATTTCGTGCAGCCTGTCCTCAAGTTCTGGATCTTCACGTGGAGGATTCCAGGTGGATTTCACATAAAGTCTTGGGTTAAAGTCGGGGTCATCCGGCTCTCCCTCGAACATGTTATGTAAACGGACACTGCGACAAAAGCCCTGAATTTGCATGTTAAACTGCGCCAGGTCAGGAGGTTTCAGCGTGGGCCTAAACTTTAAACCCAAGCCTATGATTCTAGCCTGACGATCAGTCAAATGCAGAGAAGTGAAATTGTGGAATTCCGAATTTCTTGGTAGGAGGTCGTACAAAGGTCGTTTAGCCATAGAGAAGAGCCATTTGCTGTAAAGCGATCGACAGTCTACGTTCCGTGGCCGGCGTCTCTGCCGTGGCCGTTTTTTGGTAGTGAAACTCGCCAATTGTTGCTGGACGATTGGCGGCGCTGCTGTTTCTTTCTGCTGGATGATTGCCTGCGTTGCAGGTTTTTACGGCCCATGCTTTGGCTACGCTTTCGGGAATTATGGCCCGTGCTTTGGCTTCGCTGGCGAGAATTACGGCCTTTGGAGGAGGATCTACTTATCCGCTGGGTTTTATTTACACTGTTCGAGGCTGCGTCATCTTTGCGACTCGAGCGACCCGCGAGAGTTTCTAGCTCCTTTTTCAGCTCTGTTGAGACGCATAACCTCGGCTTTAACAATGTCCCGGATAGAATCCTCGGTGACTGCAAAGTCGGTCTCCATTCCAAGTTGGCGTTTCCTGGCTTTTTCTTCTTTATTCAGGGATTCTTGGAGAGCTTTGGACGTGTTACGAGCTGCGCATTGAAAGTAGAAATCATCTACGAATTGTCTGGCATACAATGCCAGTGAATCCGCCTTCTTCGTGTATTTCTCGTCTTTCAGTGGAAATGAGGATCTCCATTTGGCTATGGTAACTTGTAAGTCCTCTTGAGAATTTTGGATCTATTTCTAAATTTCCAAGATTTCTTTTCGCAGACTCTCCAGCGTTGGCGTCCAGAAGTTTAATTTCCGCTTCGCGGATAATTTGATCAAACTTCTCCTGAAGATCCTGTGACGTACTTTTTGCTTTGAGAGACTTGATCTTCAGACCTTTGGGGACTGTTTTCTGCTGGAGTTGTTCCTCCAAATGCTGAATTCTCCCCGCGAGCGAGAGAGAGTGCTTTCTGTGTCTACCAGCGAGTGGACTTTCTTTTTCAAGATAGACACAAACGCGGGATCAAGTACGGCATCTGGAAAGCTCTCGTCATGGTCGGCCGGTTCGGTGACATTAACGCTACGGAGTTCTGCAATTTGCGAATCTCTCGCATTCGCTTGTCTCTCAAGGGAGGCTCCTCTGCCCTTCTTGGACAAAGAGAGCGATTTGTTATGTTTCTTGAGTCCACTACAGCTTTGGTCTCCCATGTGGCGTCTCCAAGATAGCGAATACAATTTTTTAACTAAGACTAGTGAGCGGCACGACGGAAGACTTGTAGTTGTAGTTGTAGTTTTCTTTTCATTTCCTACGCGTTTCGTCTCTCAAGGAGACTTGATCAGGGAATGAATACAACTAACATAGAACAGCATATTTAACACATTCGTGTTTCTAAGTTTAACTTAACATGGAAGTGATTAATAATAAAAACATGCTGTTGCCGGACGTTACAAAAAAACGCCCAAAATACGTATGTGATTGCGTGTTGTTAAAGTTTGGGGGCCATACGATTAGCGCTAATAGTATGGCTTCGAAACTTTAACAACACGCAATCACATACGTATTTTGGGCGTTTTTTTGTAAACTCCGGCAACAGCATGTTTTTATTATTAATCACTTCCATGTTAAGTTAAACTTAGAAACACGAATGTGTGTAATATGCTGTTCTATGTTAGTTGTATTCATTCCCTGATGAAGTCTCCGTGAGAGACGAAACGCGTAGGAAATAAAAAGAAAACTACAACTACAACCACAAGTCTTCCGTCGTGCCGCTCACTAGTCTTAGTTAAAAAAAAAGTAAGAAAAAAATAAAAAAAATAGTACTCACCAAAGTTATTAAAAACCTCTAAAAACATTTGGAACACTGAGCTTATGACCGAGAGTCAAACTCTTTCAAATCAGGAATTAATGAGACGCGCTCCACATTGACCGCACAAGTTGCACTCAACACAGCTAGTGAAAACCAACAATTTCTACATGCTCTTACAAGTTTTAAAGGACTGAGGTTATAAATGAGAGGCAATCTCTGTCAAATGAGGAATAGATGGGACGCGCCTTACATTGCTCGCAGAACTTGCACACATCACAGCTAGTAAACACCACTTACTTTCAACATGCTCTTACAACTTTTAAACGAGTGAGGTAATCACCGAGAGGAAAATTCTCGAAAATCAGGTATTGATGGGACGGACTACACACAGTGCACAAAAGTAGTACTCATCACACATGGTAAAAACTACTTACATTCAACAGCTCTTAGGTTTTAAAACAGTGAGTTTATGACGGAGATGGCACCCGTGCAAATCAAGAATTTATCCTTGCAAATCAAGAATTTATGGGACGCGCTCCATATCGCCAAACAAGTAGTACTAATTACAGCTGGTAAAAAACCACTTACTTTCCACACGATGTTACCACTTTTAAAAGAGTAGGATTATCACCGAGAGTCAATTCTTGAAAGTCAGTTATTGATGGGACGCGCCGTATACCTTGCGCACAAGTGGTGCTCTTCACAGCTTGTTTAAACCACCTACTTTCAACATGCTCTTACAAGTTTTAAAAGAGTGAGGTTATGGCAGAGAGTTTAAATCTCGGAAATCAGGAACCCTTCACAACCGTAGTACTCACCAAAGCTATTAAAAACCTCTAAAAAGATTTGGAAGAGTGAGCGTATGACCGAGAGTCAAACTCTTTCAAATCAGGAATTAATGGGCTGCGCTCCACATTGATCGCACAAGTTGCACTCAACACAGCTAGTGAAAACCAACAATTTCTACATGCTCTTACAAGTTTATGAATGAGAGTCAAACTCTGTCAAATGAAGAATAGATGAACGCGCCTTTCATTGCTCGAAGAACTTGCACACATCACAGCTAGTAAAAACCACTTACTTTCAACATGCTCTTACAACTTTTTAAACGAGTGAGGTAATGACCGAGAGTTAAATTCTCGAAAGTCAGGTTTTGATGAGACGCACTGCACACCGCGTGCACTAGTTGCACTCATCACAGCTAGTTAAGACCACTTACTTTTAACACGCTCTTGCAAGTTTTAAAACAGTGGGATTATGACCGAGAGTTAAATTCTCGACGGTCGGTTATTGATGGAACGCCCTCCACACCGTGCGGACAAATTGCTCTTCACAGCTAGTAAAAACCACCTACTTTCAACATGCTCTTACAAGTTTTAAAAAGAGTGAGGTTATGTCCAAGAGTCAAACTCTGTGTAAAAGATTGAGTTTATTACCGAGATTTAAATCCTCGCAAATCAGGAATTTATGGCACGCAATCCACATTGCTCGCACAAGTAGTACTAATCAGAGCTAGCTAAAACCACTTTCTTTCAACACGCTTTTACAAGTTTTAAATAGTGGGGTTATGACGAAGAGTCAAACTCTCCAAAGACAGTTATTGAAGGCACGTTGTCCACACCGTGCGGACAAGTGGTGCTATTCACAGCTAGTTTAAATTGAGCGAGATTATGAGCGAGACTGAAAATCTGTCAAATCAAGAATAGATGGGATGCGTTCCATATTGCTCGCACATGTAGTACTTATCACTGCTAGAAAAAAAACCACTTACCTTCAACACTCTCTTACAAGTTTTAAAAGAGTGGGATTATGACCAAGGCTCAAATTCTCCAAAGTCAAGATTTGATGGGATGCGCTGCATACCGTACACACACGTAGTACTCATCAAAGCAAGTAAAAACAATTATTTTGAACATGCTCTTACAATTTTCAAAAGAGAGAGATTAAGACCGAGAGTCAAACTGTCTCCAATCAGGAATTGACGGATGCGCTCCACATTGCTCACACAACTTGCACTCATCACAGCTAGAAAAAACACTTACTGTCAAAATGCTCTTACAAGTTTTAATTGAGCGAGATTATGAGCGAGACTGAAAATCTGTCAAATCAAGAATAGATGGGACGCGTTCCATATTGCTCGCACATGTAGCACTTATCAGTGCTAGTAAAAACCACTTACCTTGAACACTCTCTTACAAGTTTTAAAAGCGTGGGATTATGACCAAGGCTCAAATTCTCCAAATTCAAGATTTGATGGGATGCGCTGCACACGTGCACACCCGTAGTACTCATCAAAGTAGTAAAAACCACTTACTTTCAACATGCTCTTACAATTTTAAAAGAGAGAGGTTAAGACCGAGAGTCAAACTCTCTCAATCAGGAATTGATGGGATGCCCTCCACATTGCTCGCACAAGTTGCACTCTCACAGCTAGAAAAAACACTTACTTTTAACATGCTCTTACAAGTTTTAATTCAGCGATACTCCACACCTTGCGAACAAGTATTACTCATCGCAGCTAAAAAAACAACTTATTTTGAAGATGCTCTTACAAGTTTTTAACGAGCGAGGTTACGACGAGAGTGAAACTGTCTCAAATCAGGATAGATGGGACCCGCTCCATATCGCTAGCACAAGTAGTACTTAAGACAGCTAGTAAGGACCACTCACTTTCAACACGCCTCTTACAAATTGTAAATTATTATTATTAGATTATGAAGGAGAGTCAAATTCTCCAAAGTCAGGATTTGGTGGGACGGACTGCACACATTTCACAAAAGTAGTACTCATCACAGATGGTAAAAACTACTTACATTCGACAGCTCTTAAAGTTTTAAAACAGTGAGTTTATGACGGAGATTGCAACCCTTCAAAATCAAGAATTTATGGGACGCTCTCCATATCGCCGCACAAGTAGTACTAATCACAGCTGGTAAAAGCCACTTGCTTTCAACACGATGTTACCAGTTTTAAAAGAGTAGGATTATGACCGAGAGTCAAATTCTCGAAAGTCACTTATTGATGGGACGCGCCGTACACCTTACGCACAAGTGGTGCTCTTCACAGCTTGTGTAAATATGCTCTTACAAGTTTTAAAAGAGTGACGTTATGGCAGAAAGTTTAAATCTCCGAAATCAGGGCACTCTTCAACACCCGTAGTACTCACCAAACCTATGAAAAAACCTTAAAAAGATTTGGAAGAGTGAGCTATGACGGAGAGTCAAACTCTTCCAAATCAGGCATTAATGGGACGCGCTCCACATTGCTCGCACAAGTTGCACTCATCCCAGCTAGTTAAGATTACTTACTTTCAACAGCTCTTGCAAGTTTAAAAACAGTGGGTTTTTGACCGAGAGTTAAATTCTCGACGGTCGGTTATTGATGGTACGCCCTCCACACCGTGCGGACAAATGGCTCTTCACAGCTAGTAAAAACCATCTACTTTCAACATGCTCTTACACGTTTTAAAAGAGTGAGGTGATGTCCAAGAGTCAAACTCTGTGTAAAAGATTGAGTTTATTACCGAGATTTAAATCTCGCAAATCAGGAATTTATGGGACGCACTCCATATCGCTCGCACAAGTAGTACTAATCAAGCTAGTTAAAACACTTTCTTTCAACACGCTTTTAGAAGTTTTAAAAGGGGGTTATGACCAAGAGTCAAACTCTCGAAGACAGTTATTGATGGCACGTTGGCCACACCGTGCGGACAAGTGGTGCTCTTCACAGCTGGTTTTAATTGAGCGAGATTATGAGCGAGACTAAAAACTGTCAAATCAAGAATAGATGGGACGAGTTCCATATGCTCGCACATGTAGTACTTATCACTGCTAGAAAATCCACTTACCTGAACACTCTCTTAACGAGTTTTAAAAGAGTGGGATTATGACCAATGTTCAAATTCTCCAAATTCAAGATTTGATGGGATACGCTGCACACGTGCACACCAGTAGTACTCATCAAAGCTACCAAAAACCACTTACTTTGAACATGCTCTGACAGCTTTTTAAAGAGTGAGATGAAGACCGGGGTCAAACTGTCTCCAATCAGGAATTGATGGGATGCGCTCCACATTGCTCGCAGAATTGGCACTCATCAATGCTAGAAAAAAAACACTTACTGTCAACATGCTCTTACAAGTTTTAATTGAGCGAGATTATGAGCGAGACTGAAAATCTGTCAAATCAAGAATAGATGGGACGCGTTCCATATTGCTCGCACATGGAAGTACTTATCACTGCTAGTAAAATCACTCTCTTACAAGTTTTAAAAGAGTGAGGTTATGGCAGAGAGTTTAAATCTCGGAAATTAGGAACGTTT
>JAEMWC010000680.1:0-12500 GCA_016490735.1 Pachyseris speciosa
AACCATTGCAAATGCTTGAGTGACAAAACTGTCATAAAAAATTTAATTCAGAAGAGCAACTCAATTCTTAGCAATCTCATCCAAAAATGTAATTTGCATTCTGGACCAGTTCACATAAAAAGATAGCAATAGTGTAATGGCAGAATCTATGGGCAATAGTATTATTTTCATTGTTACAATTCAAACCAGTTCCAAGAGCAACAAAAGGTGTGAAATTTTATGTAAGCTTGGTCATCATGCAAACATATAACGTTAAGATTCGTAAACTATGTTCTTACTTTACCCTGATCCACTTTCCTAATAAACAGTAGCCATAGGCATTACAAACACGTTATCGCTAGGAGATAAGTCCTACCCCGTTGAAAATCTTTTAGGATCTTTAAAGATCTTCAAAGATCTTCATGAAGACCTTTGAGGATCTTATGAAGATCTTAACAAGATCCTCAAAAATTCTTGCCAAGATCTTTAAGGATCCTCAAAGATCCTCAATTTCTTGCAAAGATTCTTGAGGATCTTCAAAGATCTTTAAGGATCCTTTGCAGATCTTACGAAGATCTTTAAGGATCCTCTGCAGATCTTACCAAGATCTTTAAGGATCCTCTGCAGATTTTACCAAGATCTTAAGATCCTCTGCAGATCTTAAAGATCTTCAATAATCTTGCCAAAGATCCTTTGTGGAACTTGCCAAGATCTTGAGGATCTTTTGCTTATCTTGCCAAGATCTTGAGGATCCTCAAATTTCTTCAAGATCTTTCAAATCTCTTCCAAGATCTTTAAGGATAACTGTGCAGATTTACTAAGATCTTTAAGGACTCCTTCAGATCTGACCAAGATCTTGAGGATCTTCAATAATCTTGCCAAGATCTTTGAGGGTCCTTTGCGGATCTTGCCAAGATCTTGAAGATCTTAAATAATCATGCAAAAGATCTCCAAGGATCTTGAATGAATCTTTGCAAGGCTTTGCAACTTCCTAAAATCACAAAAATATTGAAACTGAAATTTCTGGTATAATGATTTTTTACTTCCCAGAACAAGTCTGCTGCTAAGAGTGTATATATACTATGTAAATGCTAGGTATGAGGGGAAAAAATAACACAAGCTTACCAAAAATAAAGGATGATTTATTAAACAATCGCTACACCTTAAGCTTCAAAATGTTATTTGTATGTGAAGTTAATACTTGCTGTACATCTACAATGCATAGTCATTATACTAAGAAATTTGTATCAATAAAATCAAATATATGCATGCAACATGAAATCCATATTGTCAATAATATTCAGCAGATGGATATTTTGCTTCACCCGTGAAGACACAATTTTCACAATGTGACAACAACACAAAACCTGGTAATAACAATCCTAGATGTGACGTACAAGAAACTGTCTAAATTCCTGTCTATAAACTTTTTTTGCAAATTATGTTTGATAATTTCCAATGAAAAGGTCAGTACAAGAAAATCAAATAATTTATTACAAAAATGCCTACACTTTTCAAAACTTTTAAGTTTAAAGTCAGATTTAGTCAAAATATTAACCTCGTATGTGGTATGCCTTAAACAGCTTTTGATGATGCAATCATTCTGTGCAAAAACCACCAAACTGCTTGATTTTGGCACGACCGTCCTCGTAAAATGTAGAACTTAAAACTTGGACAATAAAAAGTACCCATGTACATTACGTATTTCCTCGAATAATAGCCGGGGGTGATTATTATTATTATTATTATTATTATTATATTATTATTATTATATATTTCGCACCAAAAAGGGCGGTTATTCGAGGGAAGGTGATTATTCGAGGGAGGCGATTATTTCAAATGTCGCTCACTGGAAGTAATGCCCTAAATATTTTGTTTGATTATCCCATTAAATGAAAAATAATCACATCAAATAACTGAACACGGTTCCAAAGATGCGAAAGGGGTGGTGATTATTCGAGGGAAGCAATTATTTTAAATATTTCCGTCAAAAGGGGCAATTATTAGAGGAGGTTATTAATCGAGGGACGGCTATATTCGAGGAAATACGGTAGTTCAGTGACAATCTTTGCACAGGGTAAGCATTGCAACAGATGTTGCACACGTCCTAAGACTTTATTCATAGGGATTCCTTAGAAATCCGAGGGAGAGGTGTGAATTTTCACGGTAAATTGGTTTTAAATAGGGCTTGTTCTCAATTCCCAGAACTTCCAAGGCCATGTGAAACATGACTTGGAATTTCTAGGAATTCCAAGCTTACATGTTGTACTCAAGTTCCAAGTTCCTAGACATTCCCATAAATTTTAAGTCAGAGGACTTACCCCAAGTATATCCCAGAATTACTGAATTTTATATTATAAGCAGTTTTCCTGAACATCTAAGATATTATGGCCATCAGTAAATGCTAAGATAAAATTTTGCCTTTAAGTGATGAAAGTAAAGGATGAGTTTCGAGGCTGTCAAACAATTTTATTTACAATAAGCAAATGCCACTTCACATACAAATCACTTCGAATCATTGACATGCATGTACTAACGGAATCCAAATTTTTACATACAACAATATCAGGTAATGTAAATTGTAGTTGTCTGAATCACAAATTTCTAATCACAAACTTCTAATAAACTTAATATTATAGTCAAAAATATTTTTAAAAAAGTATAAAATTGACTGTTCACAAACTTGTGTATTTAAGGCAAAGCCGATCTGAAGTTTCTATATATTTGAAGTTTAAAATCTGCATGAACTGGAACAAATGAGAAGAAAAAAGGCAACAGCGGACTAAGCTTATTCATTAATTTTATTTGTGCTGTTCACGGAACTTCCTATATTGTTGTCCGCGGATGAGGTTGTCAACAATATGCCGTTCCAGCTTGTACCTTTTGCTCCATGATGTCTAAAACAAAAGTGAGATTTTGTCGGTGACCAGTAGCAAATTACATGTAGCGAATCTTCACTAGAGACTACTCAAGATATTATTTAAGATCTACCGAAAAATAGACTTAAATTTAATCGATCTGTCCGTAGTTTTGCAATAACCTCGCGTTAAAAGATGAGACACGACCTGCGGCTGCGATGGATTACACTTTTCAGCTCGAGGAGCACTCTGTTATGAGATGCTTCAATGTTCTTTCAGGTTTTACTGTACCGTAGACAAGTTACGGCCCTTTATACTTTAAGAACTGTTCCTATTTCTAATCACAGAGTTTACACTTACCAAAAGCTTTCAAATTAAAATTGCCGCTTTTCAAATGGCTTGCCTGCCTCTAATCGTACCGGCTGATACATCCACGGTGATGCCTTCATTTGGTTCGACGTCGGCGCCACAAACTTGCCTTTTGTTTACCACGCTAATGCTGTTGTAATTCTCCCATTAAACCACAAGAAAAACCAACTTCGCGAAAGAAAAACTAATAATTATTCGCACGAAAGCCAACAGTAAAGACAATTGAAAGCTGGGCGCCAAAAGAGAATCAATAGAGGTTCTTTGTTCGGTAAAAAACGTGAAAATTCGCACACTATTATTGGCTGTTGCTGAGAAACATCCGGTGGATTGTCTGCTTGCGGTCTTCAGGGAAACGTGAGCGTGAAGGAAAGCGTGAAGATGTTCGTTTTCCTCTAGAAAATGTATCTCGCCTCTTTTCTTTTCGAATCATTCAGTTCTCGGGGATACGAATCTAATTTCCGGCGGAGATTTTGACAAAAACACACTTTATGAACAGATTCATCGTCAGCTGAGTATAAACCATGCTTTAGATGTTCCATTTGTCGTCGAATGTTGTCGAGCAAACAAAGAGTCGAATATCTGTTAGGTGAGAAAAATCCGTCGCTTAACTCCCGCCTTACGTTTATGTTATTTCAAAGAACTTGACAAATTTAACGTCTTAAGTTTTATGAGCTTTTGGGATAAGTCATTGGGTAAATGCGTGACTTGAGGATTGTATTCTATTTTATATATTTGTCTTTTTGTCTTCATTTATAACGGGCTATGTTGTGTTCAGTAGCACTCTTTGTTTAGTCTTAATCATGAATTTGTTTCCTTGAAAGAATTAAAGTCTTGATCTTAAAGATTAAAAAACTTTGCAGTCTGTTTTAACTTAAGTGGTGGAACTTTGATATTGACCTCAAAATTCTCGTTACCATTGCTTCCCAGACATTCCCAGCAATTTCAAATGCAATTTCTGTTTAGTCTTAGAATTTTTGGGAATTCCTAGGAATTCCAAGTAATTTCCAATTGGATCAGTAAAGTTTCCTAGATATTCTAATAAATTCCAAGCCTTTGGCTGTATCCTAATTTACATGTCTTGGAAACGGAATTCCTAGGAATACCTAAATCAATTTATCAATTTATGAGAACAGTTGTAAAATAAAACTCTGCAAGATCTTCATAAAAGATCTTAAAGGATCCTTGTAAACATTTTTGCAAAATCCATGACCACTGTAAGATTATAACAAAATCCATGATGATCTTTAAGAACCCCTCTAAAACATCTTTGGAAATTAATTGACATTCAAGACCTTTCAAAGCAGTTTAAATCTTCGAAGATCCTCAATGATCCTCAGAGGATCTTTAAGGATCTTAATAAAGATTTTTTTAAGATCACTCCAAAGATCCTTCTACGATCCTTGAAAGATCCTCATAGGATCTTTAAGGATCTTGATAAAGATCTTTTTCAGATCACTCTAAAGATCCTTTTAAGATCCTTGAAAGATCCTCCCAGAATCCATGAGAATCTTCAAAGATCCTGATAAAGATCTTTTTAAGATCACTTTAAAGATCCTTGAAGGATCCTCACAGAATCCTTGAGGATCTTTAAGGATCCTAATAAAGATCTTTTCAAGATCATCATAAGGATCCTTTAAAGATCTTTGAAAGATCCTCATAGGATCTTAAAGGATCTTTGCCAAGATCCTCATACATATTTCCACTAGGATCTTTTTTTTAAGATCCTGACAAGATCCTCAAAATGACCTCAAGGATCTTTGTAATTTTACGTTGCAATCGATGGCAATGTTTTGTTTTGGTAACATTTAAGCTCCGATTAAGGACATACACACAAAGAAAGTGAAGTGAGACCTTCATTTAAGTGTCATAAAATTCTAGTACATTACAGCACTAATTGGGAACACAAAAACCAATCAAAATACAATAATATGTTTAATAATTTAAGAGCTTTTGCCTGAGAGACTGGGGAAGACTTGGAAATGAAGGTTGGCCGATTTCGCTTAAAATTGTGTGGACTTATGTAATATGTCAAAGTTTCAGCTTTAACGACCTTTTCTCAGCCGACTTCTGGATATCAGCCTCTCAGGGGTCCCGAGAGGCTGATTTTCAATGCAATTTTTGCCACTTTTCAATCTCCATTTTAGCAACGTACAATTAATTTCAGACAAAACCAAAACCATATTTGTAATGCCCTATCCGTAGGCTTTTATGGTTAAAAACATTGGCTCATGGGAATTTTTCGTTAGGCTGTGGCTGTTATCGTATATTTTCCATGCTCATGTTAATTCTCAGTATTCCTACAAAGTTCAGCCCTTAGTATGGTAATATCAAGAAAAAAAATACTAAGGTTGAGGCTTTTTTTCCTACGAAACACTTTAAAAGAAATTACCTCGAGGCACTTCCGGTCTCCTTATTAGGAGAGCTTTTTAAACGCCAATCGTTATTGTCGCATTGTTTATGTTATTTTCATCACTGCCTTAATTCTAAAACTGATAAAGATATCTATCTCTTCATTCAAGCTTTATCCCTTTCAAAACTTCAAAACGTTGAATTTTACCCATACATCCATACATTGCAACAAAAAAAGTCTTGACACTTCTCCAAGCGCAATATGAAGCTTTAGAAACATCCACTTAACTGTTTCCTGAAAGTTTATTCAGACCTTTGACAGTTGCATGGTTGTCAATTATTTGTATGGTGAAAATATCGAGGCGCCGCAAACAGGGTGGATCATACCTAGTAAAATTTTAAAACGTTCCTTAGCTTAAAATAATCATCACTTTAAAAACACAAGAGTGCCTAAACTGCAGTCTTGAAAGGGGTAAATGATAAAAGAGGTGATAAAAAATTCTAAACTATAGTGTGATGAAAAGAATACAGCAGAATAAAATCATGGAAATAGACTTGTATAATGTATTCTCAATGTTTCCTATCACCGAATGAAGTGCCATCTGTAAGGCTTAGTATTTTCGATTGTTAAGTCCACAACCGCGCTGCGAGTCATCTTCATTTAACTAACATCTTCGACAAACCAGCACAAATAAGAAATGTTAAAAAGTTACGAAAACAATTTTTGACAAAACTGATTAATTTACGCTGGCTTTGTCCCACCAGTTGTCTTACCATCTTTCCATTGCTAAGATAATGAAATAATAGCAATAATAATAATAATAATAATAATAATAATAATAATAATAATGCAGAAAGGTTTCCATCATGATGTTCTAACTTCTACTTGCCAAATTTTCTACACAATTCTCAAATAAAAAAATCTCCCCCTCCATTTAAGTTTATTTCTTCCAAATTTTAGAATGTTAAATTCTATCCCAATTACCTTGCGTAACATCCACTTTCCTCAATGTTTACGGAGCTTCGACAGGTCGCTATCATAACTCATGCGGTTTTCCGAATTCAATTATAGCAAAAGTGTCAATATTGTGACACCTGCGGTTTATTTCATGTCTGTAATCTTATCTCTAATCATTAGAGCCCTAGGTTTAATGCATTTCCGTGTCATGTTCCCTATATTGAAATACCGACTACTTCCTCAAAATGCTTCTCTCCCAATTTTCTTCGGCGAGGCACTTGCGTTGCTGAATTTTAGAGGCAATCTATCCTCACAATTTTCCTAAGAGAAGATACGTTTCTCCTAGACGCAGCTCTTTATCAGAATAAATCGAAAGGATTCCGTTTTTTTTTTCTTACCCTGTCTGACGTCACAAGAGCATTTTATATTCCATTTTGGGATAAAACAACTTCAGTGGAAGTGAAGAGTTTCTTGAAGAGGTTTGCAGAGGCAGATGGCCACCTTAATCTTCTCAGTATTTCTGAAATTCTTTCTTGTTTCAGTTTCGATCGTCGCTTCATGTTCAGCCGTTCAAATTCCTAAAGGTAGAATACTTTGTTTTGTTTTCATTGACTTGATTCCACTTGCTATCCTTTTAAAAGCTTGGGATGTTAATAAAATGCCTGCCTGTTAGTGGCACGAGTGTTTTGTTTACTTTCTTCCTCAAAACAGTCTCTCTTTTATTTCAGTGATTGAAGTTAACAAAGCTATAAGCCGCGGAAGTCCAACTCATGGTTTTGGGTATGCCGGTTTTAAGAAGGACGCATTTTCTTATTTGAATATCACCTGCCTTGGTGATAATCTTCTTGATAACACAGGCGAATGTGGGCTCGCCTGCTTGAAAAACCCATCATGTTTCTCTTTCAACGTGGCTGCCTTCCCAGATGTCAATGAAAAGCTTTTGTGTGAGCTCCTACCGTCGGATAAATATAACAACTCTGAAAAGTTAGTTCCCAGTCAGGGTCATCACCACTTCAGCATCGCGGTAAGTTAACTTTGTATTACATTTATTATATCACTTGAGAGACGAGAAAACTTTAGTTTAAAAATAGTTACCTTTTAGAAAATTAAGTTAATGCATATATAACTGTAGTACTTTCGTCCTGGCACGCCTGTTGTTTAGTTTGAAATGAAACCCAATTTATTTAACCGTTTTCATTTTATGTCCGCCATGTGATCCCCTGCAATGTCGATACTGTTAAATTGCTGGAAGACTATTTCTAATACAGCTGGAAGCAAAAAGAGGAAAGACCCAATGCCGCTGCAAAAACCTTGAAGGATTTTTTTTTTGTACGATTCTAGCCACCAGCTGCGAATGTTAAAGTAGTGCAAGCCCTCTATAAGCAAGTGCTTTATAAGCGATGGGATTACATTTCTACTATAATATTGCTATATTTTAAGCTATGCATTATAGATTACTACATTATAAGGTAAAAGGTACAGTTATCATGTAGTTGCAAGTTGAAAACAATGTTAGATAAAAAAAACACATAATAATCAAGTACAAGCGAAACAACTGGAAAGTAGAGAGGAGAGAATTTGTATTAATGTTATCGCTCGCAGACGGGAATCGAAGACACATTTTGGTGGGCCAAGATTGAGAAGGGAATATATTGGCAAGGCTTGGATCGGCGGGGCCGGGTTGCCTCATGCCTGTGCTGGAAGGCGGGAATGGTGGCTGTCATAATTTCCTGGGGAAGGTTAACCCAGTCCAGCAGTAGAACGACATGCCCTCTCTCTGACGGGGATTCACCACAAGGCTGAAGACTATGCGCAACCATAGGAAACCAGCAATATTTGGGAGGGTGGAAGGGATAAATGGAACAACAGTTCAACTGGACAATGGCAAAATTAATGTAATGCACATTGTGAAGTAATGAAGCACTTTCAAATAAGGAAAATGCCAGTTTGGCGGACAACGGCAGGAAGAGCTCTAAGCTCAAGGGTGACTGCTTGCTAACATTAACTTTAATTTTATGCTAACATATCATTATACTGCTATAAGCGAGGTATATAGCTACAAGGTACATTAGTTACTAGTATTGAATTTCAATTTTAGAGAATGGGCGTCAGCATAATAGTCCTCAAACCAAAGTACAGTTAAAAGGAAGTTATGAATTTTTCTTTTAAATGCTCTTTTCATGAGCTTACGCCAGTCGGGGTGTAGACAGTTCCACAATCTCGTACCAAACGTAAAGATCGAAGACTTGTAATGACATGCAATCTAGATTTTTGTACATAAAAATTCTCTGCGGAAGAGAACTGCGTATTATATGCATGAACATCAGATGAAAGAAAAAAAGACGTAATAACACCCACAGACTTAAATGCCCACAGTAAAAGGCAGCTAGGAGGTATAGAGTGTGACGTATCTGTACCTTTGTCAGTCGCGTAGACCTTGCGTATTTTAAGTTTCGATCACTTCTGCCGTGCTTTCACTTGCTCGACGAATTCTATACAAATTTTCCCTTCAGATACGCTTAAAATACACTGTCAGACTCCTCTGGAGTCAGTGATCGAACCGAGTGATAGTTGGCTCAGTGCTTTGTGAATAGTCTGCAGCGTGCGGTATCGCTGGTGTAAAATGCGAGGGAGAACTCCGTTGTTATAAAAAGCTTATATTCCATATAAACGCCACAGTAAAAATATACTGCCAGACTCGTTGCAGAAGATGACCATTTAACTGAGTGATATTTGGCTCAGTGCTTTGTAGTATGAAGTCAGCGTGCGGTATCGCTCGTATAAAATACGAGGGGGAACTCCGTTCTTTTAAAAAGCTGATGTTGCATGTATTATACTAAAAGGGCACAGTAAACTGATTTAGCGTCTGAAAATCAAACTACTTTCAGTTTCCATTCAGACAGATCGACCCATGAAGACGGTCAACCAGCCGGCTTCTTACCGTGCATTTACTTTGAAAAGTTGCCGTCTGCCAATACATTATTTCGTCTAATTCAAAGCTGTTATATGCAAAGTAACTGATACCACTTACGATTTCTCTGTAGTCAAAGTGTAGCAGTTGGCCTTGTAAGAACAATGGCAAGTGTGTGCCACTCTACGAGGAGAACAGCTATGTGTGCGTTTGCACAGAAGGATTCACTGGGAAAAACTGCGAAACAGGTAAGAAACTTTGTGTGGGACACATTGGCGACGGACTAATTTAAACTAACTAACTAACCAAGTAACTAAACAATGATAATACATATTATATATGAATGAGTCTGTTCTTTTGGAGAAAACCTGGCTAGTTTGAGATTCAGTTAACTCAGTGTTAACGATGGTTTATGTTGCAGACGCAAACGATTGCGATAGCAACTCGTGTTTGAAGAACCTGCTGGCAAGCTCTCTATTGGGTCTCACGCGAGATTTTTTTCGGACGCAAGACGCGCGGGTGGCGAGCGAAGCAAGCGGTGATTCTCGCTTCGCCCGCCACTCGCGCCCAAAACAAATTTCGCGTGAGGGCCCAGTAGAGAGCTTGCTCGTAGGCTAGTGTTTGAACAGTGGTCCTTTCCGCTTTGGTAACTCCAATGTTTACCACGGTCATTCCTTAAATGTTTAATCACAACTCGGGAAGAATCCAATTTCTGCAAAACTGCCTCTCAAAATTTGTTGCTATTGTTCCACCAATTTCTTGTAAGGGAGACGCTCCACATCAATTAAATTATCCAGTGGAAAAAAAAAAAACAACAAAGCAAAAGAAAACAGCCTCTTGAAAAACTCCCAAAGCTACATGGCACTCGCTGAGATGTTAGATTTAAGTTGGGAAGGCTTAATCGTTCATTTCATTTTGAAAATGTAATGAACGATTAAGACCTCCCAAGTTAAATCTCCTCTTCTTCCGGTTTGTATATACAGTCAACTCTCTCGAAGGCGACCACCCCGGGAGCACGACAAAGTGGTCGGTTATGGGATAGTGCTCACTTACGGAAAAAAATCAACACAATAAGCCCAATACTGGATTGACTGATTAATTTCTTTTTCACATGTAGTAATTTTCGGGAAAACTACAATAGAATGTAGGATTTATGATTTATGATTTATGATTTGTGATTTATAGTCTTCGCCAGAGACCTGGCAGGGACACTACAACAGCTTGCGCCAATTTCGGTAGGCCCGTAACTGCAAATCCCTCCCCCATAACCACATTCTAGTAGAGGTAGACCACCACACCGGGGACTACGTCCCCTACTCTTTTCGAACAGTGCGTGGGTTCTTTAACGTCCCACAGAATCAATTATGAATCAATTATTGATTCTTCTACTGTAACAGTTTGTAACAGATCACTGTGAGAATTCCTGTTCACCTCAAAATCTAATTCTAGACATCTTCTTTGCATGTAAACTATTATTATCAGCAATCAGTCCGTTTAGCGTTATTTGAAACTGAACTTCTGCCACTTCTGAGTAAAGATTTTCTAACGATCATACGTAATCAGTCTGGGTGGTCGCTTATAGGAAACAGAAAACAAAAGAATAGTCAAACGTCTGGTCTAAAACTTGGTCGCGGCCGCTTAAGAAATTTGAGTAGTGGTCGCTTACGAGAGAGCTCTTGAAACAGTATTTAACTGAAAAACGAAACGGTTATTTGCAATTGGTCGTTTAGGAAGGTGGTCGCTAACGAGAAATGAGAGAGTTGACTGTAGTTAAAGTTTGGAATGGGATGCGACTAAAAAAGATTGTGGTTGCCTAGCATTTACCAAAACAAATCCAGAAATTTCGGTTGAACCCAAACGGACTAAACCTGTCTTTATTTCCCTTGTCATGTCTTAAATTCTGTTCTTTTTCTTCAGTTTCTTTTGTGGTGTCTCAATTTCTGTTCCAGTCTATTTGAAAAAGAATTCGATTGCCAGTAAGAAAAATTGGAGATTATGCATAACACAATTTGAAACATAATTTTGGCGGAGATCACCCCTCATAGTAAACGAGAACCGACCTCTACAAATAGCCCATTTTACAATCACATTCTACGTGACCTATGAATAAAAGCGAAGCTAGTGGTGACCTACTTTTGATAGTCATTGCTTTTCTTATGTAAATCATGTTGTTCTTATGATAAATAGTCAATATTTGCATGAGGAAGAAAGAGAGGTTTGTATCAAAACAAGGTCAACTGCAGTCTCACTTTCACTCCAAGGCAGGGTCAGTAAGCACGTGCACACAACTGTAAAATGAGGTATTAAAGCTTTGGATTTAAATTAATACCTCGAGTCGTTAGCATATCGTACGTGACTTGGTTGTCTACTTATTTCCACTGAATTTTTTTTTTTTTTAATGGCAAGTCATGACATTATTCACAAAAAAGGGCATTCGTCAGTATTCTGTAATAGTTCGAAAACGCTTTCAGCTCAACTGATAATATTGAACTCCATTGTCAACTGTTTTCAATGGCGCCTATGAAACTGCTGATCCTCACAGCTTCCAGGCCGCTTATACACTTTTAAGTATACACTTAAAACTGTTCTCCCAGAAACTAGATTATCTGTGCGATGTGTCAGTGGAAGCTTGTTGGTTCAATTCCTGTCAGGAATCAGGACGTTTTCTTTGTCCCATAATCGCTTCTTCTTTTTCCTTCTATTTTTGTTTCCTTTATTACTACTGTCAACAGATGAGAAACATGCGCGTTTTTTGAGCAATTTCAGTGGTAGTTATCAGTTTACTTCCTTAAGACTGCAAATTCAAGGCAATTTCTCTTTGTAAGATTTTTTATACCATTTAAGGGAACCCTGTAGATGCGTGACTTTAAATTTGCGTGACATTTATGTTACAGTTGGCCACTGTGCCATTTGATTCCTTCATATAGTTTTTCTCTCCCGCTGATTTTTAGTTGTCGTATCGTACGGCCTTTCATCCCAAGTCGATTTCGTTAGTTGTTTGGTTTCAAGCCACCGGCGTATAGGGACGAATATGTAAGTTTTATTCGTTTGTTTTCACTTTTGTAGCTTCCCCCAT
>JAEMWC010000680.1:15000-17500 GCA_016490735.1 Pachyseris speciosa
TGGTGTATCTTCATCTTATTGATATAGGAACGGCCACGTTTACACCAGTGACAGGTTTTCCTTGTTAGAAAATTCACTTCGAGCTTGGTAACTTAAGTTTTCCAAGCGAATTGGTAGTTCGGCGTCTCTGTTACAAGTTTTCTGTGGAGCGACGAAGCCGAGGACAAGCTCACAGCAGCTTAAAGGAGAAGCAAGCTTTATGTGCCGTCGTTCTGGGAGACTTTTTTAGGAGAACAGCAATAATGAAGACCTAATATGGCATCAGTTGTTAGTTAGTGCTGCCTAAAGATTTCAAAGATTTGGTTCAAGTTAAAGAATGTTTTTCTTTTCCCGGGAATCTCACAACTGAAGGCTTACCTTTTGGCACCGAATATTAAATGCTCGTAGTCAAACGCAACATCAATTTTTTTTTCCTTCGCGGCAACTTGCGGACGACTGAGGAAACGGCTTGGGATTGCTTTGTTTGTGGCATAAATGTCAACGACTTGATGTTCTTATCATTTTCTTGTCGTTTATAAACCGAAATAGGTATGGTAATAACAGAAATGAAACCGTAAAACTTTGGGTAAATCTTCAAGTGTGTTATTTTTTTGAAATATTTCAATTTCTAGGCAAGAAAAACTGGCCTTTGTAGTATCATTTCCAACATGTCGATCGATCGGC
Source organism: Pachyseris speciosa (assembly GCA_016490735.1). Taxonomy (NCBI): domain Eukaryota; kingdom Metazoa; phylum Cnidaria; class Anthozoa; order Scleractinia; family Pachyseridae; genus Pachyseris; species Pachyseris speciosa. Next base: position 15,664 of record JAEMWC010000680.1, read on the forward strand.
TTTTCACAGACACAGAAGAATTTCATGACAAGAAAGTTTCTAACGAATGGTTCAGTCTTAAAAGTTTTTTAGGAAACCTACTCTGAAATCTATTCAAGAGGAATTTCGAGAAGGCAAACGGTAACCAATACAAATTGTAAGCTCAATCTCGTTGTGCTTCTTTGCATCAATAGACCAAAGTAGACTGCAGGGCTCAAAACGAGCGTATTTCATTGTAAAAAAAAAATAAAAAGGGTAACAGTTAAGTCAAACATGAACTCTAAATATTACATTGAACATAAAAGACACGTCAAGGCGAGCAACAGCGAGAAGCCGTTGCGATACCTCGCGAATACCATTGAGTGAAGCATCGCACTATTGTGAAACGCATACGCCAAATCCGATGGTTCGCGCCCAATTTTTGAAAGATTTTACCTAATAATTTCACTAACTGAACTTGAGTACACTAGAATACAATTCTTTAAATACCGTTCCTCATTCATTAAAATATGGGCTCCACTATTCAATAAGCTTATATACTCCGTGAATCAATCACAATAATGACTTAAAGATACCTGTATCAAAAGACAATGAGCGAGTTAACGGTGTCTTCACGCCATAGTGTCCCTAAACAAAGTCTGTACAAAAGAAACACTAGCAAATCACTGTGAAAATTCTACAGCAACTGGAAGATGAAATAACATAAAACTAATATAAGTTAAAAGACTTCCACTGGACAACGTTAAAGAGTTCAATGTTTCCGTCTACACTTAACACAACTTTTTCCAAACCGGCAAGCATGAAACTCAAGAATTTTTACCCTAAGAATGATTGGTAGCCCTTTCAGCCCCCCCCCCCCCCCCCAACCCTGTTCTAGTACTAATGTTATAGTACTAAGGTCCCCGAATACACAGCTGTAAAATGGGATATTAAAGCTTTGGGTTTACATTAATGCCTCTAGACATTAACATAATCGTACGTGACCTGATTGTCTACTTATTGACTGGCTTGCCTTTTTTTAAACAAAAGGACTTTTTTAAATGGCAAGTCATGGCATTACTCATAAAAAAAGTGCATTCGTCAGTTTTCTGTAAACGAAAACACTTTCAGCTCAATAATATTGAACTCCATTGGCAACAGTTTGCAACAGCGCTTTTGAAATTGCTGATCCTAACAACTTCCAGGCCGCTCATGACTTAAAACGGCTAAGTATACAGTTAAGTATTCACTTAAAACGGTCCTCCCAGATACTAGATCATCCGTGCCATGTAAGTGGAAGCTTGCTGGTTCAATTCCTGTCAGAAATCAGAACGTTTTCTTTGTCCCATAATCGTTTTTTCTTTTTCCCTTTTTTCTTCTATGTTTGTTTCGTGTTCATTTGATAGTTTTTTTGTTTTCCCTTAGCTCAAGGTCGAGATTGTTTGACGCTGCTGAACTCAGGTTACACGCAGAGTGGAGTGTACTCTGTGAACCCAGACGGCAAAGGATCCTTCAATGTCTATTGTGACATGCGCACTGATGGTGGAGGATGGACCGTGTTTCAAAGAAGACAAGATGGCTCAGTAAACTTCTTTCGGGGGTGGAACGATTACAAATCGGGCTTTGGTCAGTTGACGGGTGAGTTCTGGTTAGGAAACGACAAGATCCATAAGCTGACGGCCTCTAATGCCAGCTCCCTCCGGGTGGAGTTGGAGGACTGGAACGGAGCTAAAGTGTATGCTAAATATGGCCAGTTTAACATTGGTGATGAGCAGGCGCAGTATCGACTTCAAGTGAGTTCATATTCAGGGACAGCGGGAGATACGTTAGCCTATCATAATAACATGGCATTTACCACAAAAGACACAGATAATGACCA
>JAEMWC010000680.1:22500-47500 GCA_016490735.1 Pachyseris speciosa
GCACGACTAAAATTAAGACCGCCACGACCATATTTGGGTCATGTCGCAAATGTGCTAAATAATAATGTGTGAAATATCGTTTTGAGTTGCAGTTATCCATACACCATGATAGGCCAACAATATGAAGAAATTGTCAAGTTAACCCACAGACCCAAATCTAGCTTGCCATCTTATTGTTAACCATGGAACTGGAAAAAGAGTACTGGGAAGCAGAGAAAAGCAGAATAAACTTCGTATACTAAATCCAGTAGCGCTAAACAAAAGAATAATGAAGAGCGATTGGCTATTTCATTGACTGTTAAACTGCCTATGAAATGAAATTTGTTTTCTTGCCTCTATGGAAGGTTTGAACTCCCTTGAACTTAAATTAAAGGGTCTTAAGTGTTGGATACGATGCGAAAAGCGAGTCAACGTTCTTACCTTATAAGCTATAAACTCGTCACCAGTCTCCCGTAAAATTGGAGCCAAATTTAAATTGCGGTCAAGCATCTTTGAGCGGCTTAAAACATAAGTTTCCCCTTTTTCCATTGTAAATGACTGTTATTTTCCATTTCCTTTTTCAGGTATGATGAACTGTCAAAAAATTTAAAAAAATCATTTCATAGGCACTTTAAAAGGCGACGAGATTTAACGTTAGTTTATAATGAAAGAGATATTTGAACAGGAGACCATTAAACAAGAAATTAAAGCACAAAAGACTTAACACAGACTACTCTCTCAACAGCCTCTTTCCCCTCCCATCCTGCAAAAGCACTTTTGGGGAATGCTCTGTAAGAATATTATCTCATGTAGTTTGCCTTGAAACGTGGATTCCCCAGTGTCTCCTGCAAAGATCGAGGAGGGTAAAATGTATAGGAAGGAATCCCATCAGCCGCCGGTACAGATATAGGAACCATTCCCTGCGCTCTTGAAACTGGCTGGTTGCAATGCACGCCAGATTGGTGAAGAACAGCCAGGTTGTACTTTGATGAACAAGAATTGCGGAGATGGCGTTACCTTCCATCGTGACAGAAATATCACGAATTCCTTGAACTGCGTTTCGCCAGATTTTATAGGTAACCGCGGACAGTAGATAACAAGGCCAACAGGCACACCACGCTGGGTGACAGTCAAATAAATGATTGACAGCGGAACAGTTAGTGACCACGAAGTTTGCTCCGACAGCTGCCGTCATTTCAAGACATTCCAGTGAATCGTAACGCTTGATGCCTTGTGTCTTCCACCAGCGGAGGATTATGGGATTGAAATTAAACTGTTTGGAAACAAAGTGCGATAAAATTAGGAACACCGTCATTAAATAACGCCTGCGATTACTGAGGAGTGTGTACGCCTGTAAAAGGAACTTGAAGGTTCGAAACAAAGGAGATCAACGCGAAGAGTAAAGAGAATTTTCGAAATGAAGAAGACAAATGCGATTGTGAAGATGAAGTACTTTGCTATGGAAAGAAAACGAGATGGTAACGCGAAAGAAAATCTGTGATCGGATCGATACTACTGATTGAGATCTTTGTTTGCTCGTTTAGTTTTGTAACTGAGGCATCATCATCAGTTTCTACGAAAAAGAAATAGACTCCCTTCCAACATTACAAGCTGTATGAGCATCAAGATCCTAGCACTAGGAATATCCTAGAAGGCGGATCATCCTAGCGTCATATGTTTTCTATATTAAGTTTACATGCAAAGATTTGTACTTGGCCCTAGCTCTAGGATCTTCCTAGTCCTAGGATAATCCTACCTGAGAGGTATGAAGATCCTAGCAAAATTAACCACGATAAAGCAAAAGCCCTTCTTCTAGGAAATAGAGCGGAGGTAAGTAGTTTAGTACTAGACGGTACTGAATTTAAGAAATCCATTAAAATCCTGGGAGTCCATTTTACTTATAATTCTTTACTATTTTACAATCTGAATTTTGAATCTATAGAAAAATCTTTAAGAAATCTGTTGAAAGGTGGGGTAGGAGGGGTCTACGTTGATTGGAAAGGTGCAAATTATAAAATCGTTTGCGTTACCGAAGATTTTAAATAAAATAACGCTTATTTCAAGTGGAAAATAATTCATTAAGAAAATTAACACCTTGCTATTTTCTTTTGTCTGGAAAGGCAAAGACAAAATTAAACGTACGGTTTTGATAAACAAAATTGACAACGGTGGACTTAAAATGCCCGACTTGAATTCGATGATTGCAGCTCATAGAATAATGTGTATAAAAAGGTACCTTACTTGGAAGGTAGCCAACTGGAAGCATTTCTTGGATTTTCACTTAAAGAAAGTGGGAGGTAAGTTTTGTTCCACTGTAACTTCGATTACTCGAAATTACCTAAAACCCTCCCTGACTTCTATAAGGAATACGTTGTGACATGGTCGTCACTAAACTGTTCCGAAAACACCTCTTCGGCCTCTGAAATTTCAAGACAAGTCCTCTGAAATAACAGGTTCATCTGCGTTGAATCCCGTTAGGTGTGTAACCCCAAATTAATCGATGCTGGTTACATAACAGTCGGTGACCTTTTCGATTCAAAAGGAAATTTCAAAAAGATTTACAAATCTACATTGTTCACATTTTCACCCATCGATCATTATTTACTTTTCAGCCTCGCCAACGCTATCCCAGAGGAATAAGCAAAAAGTTAAAGACGCATGGAAATGTGGCCCTTTCAAATGAATACCACTCAGATTTGGATAGTTTTTCACTACATCTTGAACGGAAAAAGACTGATATCAATAAGATACAATCAAAAATAATTGTATGAAACGTTAAACGTTAAGGGAATTTCAATATAAAATACTCAACAGAATCTGCAAAACGAACATCATGCTTTTTAAATTTGGTTTAGCTGACTCCCCGCTATGTTACTTCTGTAGCGAAGAATCAGAGACACTAGTCAGAACACTTCTTTTTCTACTGTGAAAAGGTCAACAGTTTCTGGAATGAGCTCAACATCATCCTCCGATCGCAACGATTAATTTTTAATACTAACTTTGATATTCATGATATCTTATTTGGGCATTTCCCAACGGACAATAATGATGACAATATTCTGATTAACTACATCATCCTCGAGGGTAAATATCTTGTTTTCCGTTCAAAGCTAAGGAAGATCCTAGACCTTGTAAACTGCTTTCGCTAGGAAGATCCTAGTACCAGGGACAAAAACAACAATTCAAACAAAAATGGCTGCGACCGGGCGATCAGAGGGCTAAAGGAAGACAATTTCGTCGAAATTTCCGACCGAAATTTCTGCAAGTAAACCAAACGAAAAGTTGGCTCACCCTCTAGGATCTTCCTAGTACTACAGTGTAGGATCTTCCTGCCTCCATGTAAACAGACCCTAACTAACCACTAACTAACTACTGTCCACGGAGAAAATACTGAGGTGTGATCAGGCGTGTGACCATTTGCTGTCGGTATGGTTAACACCGCGTACAAAGTTATCTTTTCGACTCAGGGATGAAATCTTAAGGGGTTAAAATTCGTTTGAAAGCCTTACAGATCTGAAAAGCCCCACTGACCTCAATCGCAAACTTGGCCTTCTCATGTAGCATGTCCTCTGCTCTGCTGAGCCCATCTTCCAACACGCGTCTGATTCTGGGATGGGATGTGTCGACACTGACGACAAACTCCGGTCTGATACATCGTTCCTCGTTCACTGATATGGCATGTTCACCCCCCCCCCCCCCCCCGCACGGGAATGACGTTTCCGCCAGAGGGAGTCATGCCATTGGATCCACCATTCTGGGTAACGTATACACAATTATTCACCCCTTCTGTTCAGTCTGATAAAAAGAAATACAGGATGAAATAAGCCGAGAAAAAAACTAGACGTATGAGAGGAAGAAGGTACTAAAATACCCGATAAGGGCCCCAAGACACCTCTACTTGTAGCATCGCATGTAAGTATTACATTATTTTTCCACTAGCGGTAGCTCTTCTGCTAGAAAAAGAATAACAACTGTTCCTTTCAGGCTGCGTTTACATCAGTGAAAGCCGAGATGAGTTCATCAGGGATGACCAGCCGGCCCCCGGGGAAATTCCTCAAGTTTGTTTCACTGATTTTACAGCCCGCCTTGTTAGCCCGGGGGTCGACCCCACGGGAAAGCCGATGATTGTGCATAAGGCTGACCAAGAGATTATAATCTCCTGGCCTGACATGATGTACGGGTAGGGGGAACGAAAAAAATAAGAACTATCAAAAAAGTATGATCACATTTCTTGGTATAAAAGAAATTAATTGGGTTGAACTTCTTAAAAAATATATATTTGAATAACAACACAACAGCGAAACCTAAAAGCTAAATAACAGAAGTTACCTTTGACCATGTGGTACACGTTTGCCGCACGTTGCTAGAAGCAATAGGGGTCGATTGAAGATTTGCTTCCGGAAAGCACCCACCTCACTAACTGTCGTTACAAGGTTGGTCTTTGGCGTGTTGGAAAGCTCTTGTTTATCGCTGATTATCGTGACTTGTGTGTTGTCTGGAAGCCTCAAGTTTTCGACTTCGCTTTTGTTCAGTCGAAACTCGGCTGGAGGGTTGAACTCTGCATTTCAAAAGCCTATCTTACGTTGCTGAAAGAATTCGATGTTGACATTTATGGCATGGATGTAAGGAACACGTATATCACGAACACACAAATGAAATTCTGAATAAAAGAGCAGCTTTCATCAAATATACAGTTTATTTCTCTACAACTGAAAAAATGTTTCACTTAATTACACCACGTTATTGCTCACGTATAAAAAAAAAACTTCCTTTACCACTGACAGGTCAAACTTGTATATAGAGTGATTTAACTTATTTATCCCTATAACATAGATCTCAAAATATCTTTGAATGAAATATAAACGTTTAAAACACGTACGTCTCTCTAGGAATTAAAAAAGCTTTGTGCCGAAAATTTATAATTAAAGGAAATAAAAAACCCTTGGTGTTTACACAACTGTTGACTTAATTATTCAAAAATACATCCTTAGACATAGCAGCTGCATTTTTCACAGGCATACCACACTGGTGTTATTTATTCCACTGCTTAACAACTAATTGAACAACGAAAGCCAGAACTGAACCTCTATCGTAAATGTAAGTGTTCTATACCAGAATACCAATAAAATAAATTCGGAAAATGGGCGGCCAGCTCACCGATATATATTTCCAGAGGGGACACGAACGGCGGTTTACACACCAGTGATACTTTAGCTTCAGCCTAATCCCCAGTTTACCTGGGCACCATGTGTTAAAAGTTAGTTGTGGTAGGAAACTCTGTTTGCTGGACAACTTTCACTGCATAGTTAACTGTGTAAAAACTGTTAACTGTTGTGTTGAACTGGCCAAAAATTGAATAAGTTATACCTTCTGTTCACAGAAAGCTGGGCAGAGTGAAAAAGATCATTCTGATAAATCTCAGTGACTCTTATTTATTGATTTCATGCCTTCTTACTTCATTTCTTCATTCATTCACTCATTCACTTATGCACTTTTCATTCATACATTATTTGTTCATTATACATTAAAAAATTCATTCTTTCATTTCTTTATTGATTATTTATTTACTCCCCCTTTCAATCCTTGATCGTTATTTATTTATTTATTTATTTATTTATTCATTCCTTTATTTAGTCATTTATTCAATTATTCATTCATTCATGCATTCATTCATTCATTTTTCATTATTTGTTTATCCACCCATTTATAATCATTCAGTAATTACTATATTCCTCATTACTATGCTTGTTATTCATTCATTCATTCATTACATGCCGTCGAGACTGTTTATGTATTTTAAAAGCCTCTCTGCTTCTCTGATGCCGGTCATATATGCGCCATGAACTGTTCCATTAAACTGACGATGTGTTGCCTCGCCTGCAAACATTAACTGACGAGGAGGGGAATCCTTTGAACCAGCAGACACACAGGGGAGAGGTAGGTAATGGGGGACAAAACAATGACCGATACGTTTCTTTCTGAACACCAAGAGAAGCCGTCAATATAACATGATCTGCATCAAATGATTTCCATTACTACATAGTACATTTACTGGATGATGTCTTTTTAAAGTACTTGGCTTACTACAATTCGTCCAATCAATTTGTATCACGTCGTGGTTGAGATGGATAACACCAACATTGAGTCCTGTTTGCAATGCTCTCACTACGCTGTCATATCCGCTAGGACTTGGGCAGAAATCTGAACCATCTAGGTCAATGTACTCTCCAAATTCTTCAAGGTTTAAGTCTGTTAGAGAGTCACAGCCAGACAAATTACATTCCCTTTCTTGAAGAAATGAAAACACGGCACGCTTTACTGCTTTGGTTTCTGTACTGTCTGATGTACATGCCTCAAGATAAGATTGGAAACCTTGGTTTCGATAATCGTCAACTGTCATTTTGGAGCCACGCTTAAATTTGGCATCAGTCCTCATATTGGAAAGATCTTCAGTCTCCGAGATCAGGTCACAACAAATATCAAAAACATCTGTTAGAACTTGATCATCGATATGACTCTGAAGTTCTATGCTAATTTGGGGTTTTTCCCTGCTGTTGTCATTCGCCCATTCCTTGTTAATATCTGCCTTGCTGAGTAGTTTCAAGTCACAAGCCAGGTTGAATATAGGATTCCCAACTGTCCCATGAATCCATGCAGCACCAAATTCAACCCGACTGGCTCCAACTTTGCCTGTGTGAATTCTACCACCCACTCGCTCACTTGCCTCCAGGACACAAACCTCAACTTGCCCAGACTGTTGCAACCTGCAAGCAGCGGCCAGTCTTGCTATCCCTGCACCAATAATCACAACTTTACGTTTCTTTGGCATTGATGTGTTGAAAAGTAAATTAAAACAAGCGCAATCAAAGAGGAGATGCAGTCATGTTAACCTCTAATCGCTAATATGGAGATGTTTTTGTGTCATTCATTTACCCCGTTATTATTGTACAAGAGATTCCTGGATATCAAATGATAAATCGCCAACGAGGCTCGTAAGAAACATGCAGTTGTTCACATGCATGCAATAAACGAAAAGGGCACGAAAACCTTTGGACGTGTTGCAACGTTTCTGGACAAAGTTGAATGAAGTCAATGAAACTACCTTAATTATAGGAAATTAACGATGCACGTTGACAACGTGAAGCCGAAAATTTACGTTACACAGAATTAACGCGAATTTTCCAAAAGTTTCGTTTGCATACATCAAATTATCGCGAAATTGTCGAAAAAAAGTGTGCGCCTAACTTTATTTTACGCGAAGAGCTCACATAAGGAGCGAGGTGAAATCTATAAAATGCAAACCGTCTGCACTGGTTTAAGGCGGCTTGGAAATCCCCATAGAGGTGACCGTACAGTGGGAGGATGAACGGGCCATGGAAATTTTAAGAAGAAAGACTGAAGAAGTTAACTAACATCCCGGAGAAACGGATCAATACGAATACCAGTCGAAAGACATTTTAAAGTATATTCTTAAAGAAGAACTGTCAGGTAGTGACTCCGAGGCGTTGATAGAGGAGCTATAAGCAGACGAGGTTTTGTTATTAAAATAAAGATGCTGTGAAACAACAATGCTGTAAAATTGAGTGATTTAAATCAACATCGACGTAAATTAAGATGCATTACATTAACGTGCATCTTTCCGCGTTAATAAAGTGCATCGTTAATTTCCTAAAGCTGAGGTAGTCGAGAAGAACGTAGAAGCTTCAGTTTTGGAAGGGGGGAGTGCTCTATTTATCGGCTGTGAACTGTTGTAAATGGTCAGCGAATTCGTGGAAATTATTTTAATCATTGCTTAAAGCGGATGGAACAGCTTTTACGGAAGCTTAGATGTACAACCCAAGGGAAGCGAGGTGTTATCCATTCAAACAACCGGGCGCCATGTGACGATGCAGTGTTTCCCTATTCCTGAGAGTGCCCTGTCATCTATTTTCGTATTTTCCAAACCTTACAACCGATCCTGTGGGGCAAAAAAAATATAAATGAAGATTGCTTCAGGGGCACCCAACGAGAGTATTCGGTGAAATATCTGTTCGGGAAGGTATAGGTTGCCTAGAAAATTCGACAGTCTATATAGGTTGCCTAGAAAACTCGATAGGCGATAGCGCTGTTTCAGTCATCTTTTATTTTCGGAGGTTTTGTCATAACTTAACCTATGATTTTCTAAGATCATCTTGCCAACTCTGTCTCCTAAATCTTTAGGGAAAAATTCACTTGTTTGTCCTAGCAATTTCTGTAAAGCCCGCTGGGGAGATGTTTAATGTAAAAGTGGGGATTGGAAGTAGAATTATACCGAGACTTTTCAGGAAAGAACATACATTTTTGGTTCCAGTGAAAGGACGTCCGGTATTCGACTTTGTGCGCATACCCACTGCGCAATTCAGTGAGGCACATCATACAATAAGCGCATGCGCTGACAAAGAAATATCGACAAATATATTGTATAGTTGCCGGTAGGCATTGTAATATCTATGTACGAACAATCTCGTTGAAGCAAGTTTAGCTTTCTTTTCTTTCTGTTCATTTTCTGAAAAAAACGTTCCATAAGGGAAAAGGGAAGAGTTTCATTTATTTCGATTTTTGTGCTAACAGGCGGTCGATTATTGCTGTAAGTGCAGGAATAACATCAACAGAAAAAAAACAATATATATGGTAAATAGTCCTTTCTCTCCATGGCCCTTTTTTAGCTGATAGCAACAAAGCCGATATCGCCTTAAGTGACCAAAGCTGCGAGAAAAACCTCGATCTCTAATACGTTTTATCCCCAAAACACACCAGTTGACATGTCTGGAAGTACGTAGACAATACTACCATCTCAGAAGTTACAGGAAAGGGTCAAGTAAGCAACATGCAGCGTCTAGTGGACTCTCTCCTCAGACAATCCAGCTCTGAGAAGTGTAAGGAGTTAAGCATCAGTTTTGCACGGAACAATCCGGACTTTGACCCAATATATATTAGTAAATGGCAAGCCCTTAGAGTCAATGAATTCTGTTTAAGTACTTGGTCTAAACATCGGTAGTGACCTAAAATGGAATGTACATATATGGGAACTCGCTAGGAAGGCCTCCTCAAGATTGTATTTCGTGAGGCAACTTTTAAGAAGATCCCTAATCGCGCCAAAGGAGCTGATGCTGTTTTACGTCACTGGTATCCGTTCCATTCTGGAATGTCAGGAATATGCTTCTCCAGTATTCCATCGTGCTCTCCTAGGATACCTTAGCGAAGACCTGAAGAGGCTGCAAAAAAGGGCACTAAGGATCATATATCCCGATCTATCGTACAGCAGAGCTATTGACCCGTCAGTCCGACTTACAACCCTGTTTAAAAGAAGAGAAGCAACTGCGGCCAGACTCTTTGACGAGGTTTCCACCATCCCCAACACAGCCTTCACAAACTGTTCCCACTACACCATTTTGCTAATAACCAATTCCTGGTGAAATGTGGGTAGATCCAGTCCTTTGTGGGGGCAAAAGGCCATTTTAAGACGTAATTTTCAATTGTAATTTTGACGTTTGCCCCCCCAAAGAAGTGGATCTACCCACAATTCACTGGGAACTGATCATTAGAAACACTAGCAAATACTCACTGGGGAACTCAAGGAACTTTGCAAAAATTGCTTTGTTTTCAGTCACATTCGAATTACATTATAGGAAATTTTTAGCTTTTAGAAGTTTTACCCTTTTTATATTCTTGGAACGTTATTTTGCCGTGTAAGTTGAAACGTAATTCAGTTCGTTTGCCTTTATCGTGAAATGAGCTAGTCATTATCTTACTGCAGAAAACGTTTTACAAAACGTGAAATTAGGAACATTTTGGGTGTGAGCGTTCTCAAAACTGCTTTAATGTCTTATTCTGTTTGTTTTTTCTCTACAGAAAGAAAGCGGCTACTCTCTCTCTAGAATAGATAGGCAAAACGACAAGTTGTGAAACCAATCGAACTGAATCCGACATGCAACGGTGAAAAATGTCACCTGCAGTTCCACTAGCCTCCAAACCTGTGGCGTCGAAAACTAGCAGAAATGAAAGAAGAGAGTGGCCCAAATCATTGTGTATTACATTATTGTTTTCATTGCAAGTATTTGGACGCAAAGTCAAGGGAGGTAGACCACATTTTTTTTTTGAATAAATTCTTTATTCATTGTTAACTAAACGAAAATTTTAACAAATCAAATTTGCGTTACTTAGTTAAAAATTTACCTAAGCGGGGGGGGGGGGGGATTAATCTTAACGCCTATACAGGACCCGGTGTGTGTGCCACCCAGCGGGGTAGTGTTTTGGGGCTTCTCGAGCACAAACGTTGTTCAATATTCTTAATGTAGGCAACGCCGGTATCGACTGATATCTGCCTCTTTTCAGTCTGTTGCGTTTACTTGATGACCTTAAATTTTTTATCGCTCAACCCATTTTTCAAGCGGGATATCACTATCACTCCAAGAATATCCTTGAAAAGTGTCCAAAAGGGGACATACGGGTGGAACAAATCCCTCTTGAAACGTACTTGATACCCCACCCCATCAGGGACCGGAGAGCGCAAACGCCCTTGCTAACACCCTTGCGAACATGACAATAAATCATTTGCAAAATTATGTGTGTGATTGGTCTAGACTGCCAGCACAGTATATTATTATTACTAAGGAGAAAATTTTAGTGTACCACCCATAAGTGATGGCCAAATCTCACATTTACACCTGTCGTGACAGCACTTACATTCCATAAAAAATATACAAATCAATAAGATATGCGTACTATTAAATAAGTGCTTGTTATGGCATGCCATTCATAAATTTCTCTACTGCTAAAATTGTGAAAAGCGTAATACCCGCACATATATTTTGCTTCCAGAAACCTGGAGTAAGAAAACTAAAAAATCGTGAAAACAGCTAACGCGTTCAGCCCATATGAAGTACACAAACTAGTAACGCCAGTTAAAAATGTCCACCTCATGCATAGATCACATATTTTTGTGTCACGCTTATATCCTAGAGTTCTATTCAGTTTACATGCGTTCTATTCAGTCAAATTCGGGTAACTGAGGTAATAGAACAGACTGGAAACACAACTTAAGAAAACGTCTTGTTATATGATGGGACAGTAGAGCGATTTTCATTTGAGTATCGCGTTTTAATTGCGTTTGCTTTGGTTTTGCATTGCTTCGCTCTGTGATTGGGCAGCAAACCTCGCGCCACTTTCTCAACCGATGAGAAGCAAAGCCAAAACCAATCGTGACTTGCACGCGCGTATTTTCCCGCGCTTTGCGCCAGTTACGTGAAATTACTTCGGATTTGATTGGTTCATTACATTGTTTCGGTCAGTTGTGATTGGCTGGAGTAATTGCTTTGGTTTTGGTTTTACGACACTCAATTGAAAACTGCTCTAGCACTGATGCCAGTCACCGGAGCCTCCAGGAATACCTTAAGACTGTTATGAAGCAGTGACGAATCTTGCCAAACCTGTTTTCCACAGCGTTTCTGGTATCTGTTTTGATTTGACATGTGCCGCGGTGATTGCCAACAGATGCCAAAACCGCTTGAGATGTCTTACTCTTGTCTCGTGTAAATAACGAAATTCGCGAGTTGCGTTTTCACAACTCCGCACAAAAGAACTGAAAGAGTGGAAAAAACGTGTTAATTTCTGGATCAGGAAAGTTCGACTTATTCCATGGTGTCTCCGCCAGACAGCCAAAGATAGACACGAGGTTGTCGTCTGTGTTGCGATTTCCGGTGAACCTGAAAAAAAGCTGAAAGAGATCTCTGTGATCGCTGCCTCAGCCATTTTGTTTAGGAAGTCGAAGAGAAGTGCACAAATTCGAAAAGCTCTTCTAGACAGTAGGCACTGACTTTTTTTTAGAAAGAAAGCTGAAAAAGCTTATGGCAAAAAAAAAAAGGACTAACGAGGGTGGAAATTCCTGAAATTCCGCGGAAAGATTAAGATGTGTTGCACGGAAAACAGCCGAGAAAATAGCTTCCTGCAAGCAGTGGTCTGCCAGGCCGTGCCAAGGCCCTTTCTCCCATCTCCCACCACCACGTTCGACCGAGATCGCTTTTATCCCCAAACAGCTGACCAACTTTCTGACCTTTATTGCCCTTTGTGTGATGATCGGTTTTCTTCATGTTTCTTTGTATCTAATGCAAATTAAATAACAAGGACGTTGACACCTCACAGGACCGCAAACACATCCTCACGCATGATAACTATGATAACACACTGATCAGCTGATAACATGAAGCAAAACCTCTGAGCAGTGTCTCAGGATGTCTCAGGCCTCTTCCTGAATAGGTTCAAATTCTAAAATCTGAAAATCTCCGAAAATCAAGAATCTTACAGTAATCTTATGCGTATTGTAATGCAGCTCTGAATGCTCGCTCGAATATTGAATATTCACAGCCTTAAACCTGTTACATCGCCATCACCCAGATCTAAACAACCGCTTTTTGTCTCCTTTCACTGTCCTTTGTCAGCTTTGTGGGGAAGAGCGTCATGTGACGGGACAAAGAAAAGAACGGCTGCTTTGGAGACCCGGGAGGGGGGTGGGGGGCACTTCCTAATAATAGGCTAATGGGGACGTGCCGCTGGATGGGGTCTCATTTTCATGACTGGATTGACTGTAATTGCATTTTCAATAGAGTTACTAGAATGGGGTCGCACATTTTCGGGATTTTGGGGATAAATGTACCAGAATGTTTGTACTGTGGGTGAAAGCTAAAGTGTTCTACATTCAGTTTAACAAATGTGTTAATTCATTTTAAGATAACCTACTTAAGGAGGCTCCCTAGAGTTTTTAGACCGAGCGCAAGCTGGGCACTAGCATGGCGCGAGATTTAAAATCCACGCGACGTTCACGCAAAAAATATAAACAAACATGGCTTCCCTGTTTAGAAACATCGTCAGGTTAAACTTCATAAAATTGTTGAAAGTTCGAAATGCAAGTTGTTTTGTTAGCATAGACCGCTGTTTTGGTAGAAGAGAAAATGTAACAAGAGTTGCCAGTTTATATTCGACAGAAAGTATCGATCGTCGAAATCGTGAATCCTATCGTAAACATCAGAGAAAGTTTCCGTTCATGTACTCAGTGTTTGGATTAGTGAATTTGGCTGCGGCTAACTCGAACGATAAAGAAGGAGGAAATTCACCGTCTTCATCACTTGTCGGTCAGAGCCTTTCTCCTTCTCCTTCTCACCACGTAAAGTGTAGCGCGAATAGGCGCTTCACGAAATACGGGACGAAAGGAACTCCAAAACAACTGGACCACATGAGACGTGGATATCAAAACTATATCGCTAAAAGGAAACTGGAGTTTGAAAACTGTATTGACGAAAACGAACCAACCTCTAAACGTGAAACAAGGAGTACTCAGGTATGGGAGCTTTAGAATTTTATCACTACAAAGAGGTGCAATTATGGGAACCATCCATTTTTTGTGCTTTTATAACAGGCTGCCACCGAACGAGAAGAAGCTATTCCCCGTGGAACTCGTTTCATTGACCTCGGTACATTTCGGGAAAGCCTCCAAAGCTGCACTCACTGCCAATCAGGTAAATGTAATCCACCATTTTTTTCCCCTGAACTATCAGGAATAGACTGAGCTGGAATGGACTTTTCTATTTGCTCCACGGAATGTATACCAACTTTCTTGTATGCCCTTTTGAATCGACACATTATAAACCCACAAGTTATTGTGGGTTTACAGTGTATATTGTAAGCCCACAACCTGTACATATATCATTCCTTAATCGTTTACAATCAAACTCTGCTCATTTTTGCTAGACTGCTTGCTTGTGAAAAAAAGTTGATAGTATGAAAGTACTGCATGCAAACAATTAAGACATGGGGTTGTGCAAAAATTTGAAATCTTTTATTTATTTACATTTTTGATAAAAAAAATTTAAATACATGAGCAAATTACACTATGGTCACTATGTCATTTTAAAAATATACTTTTCCTGCCACAATACACCAAATATCCTAAATATGCTTTACTTACACAAAGATTTTTTCATTTCTCTTGTATTATTCTAGGTCCACTTTCATTTTACAATGTGACTGATGAAGTACGACATGGGCTAGCCAGCACATTTGTGATAAAATGTCCATTCTGTGGTGAAAACAACCAAGTAAAAACTTCTGGACAACACCGAAGTGGACAACGTGGTCCACTTGCTTTTGACATAAACACACGTGTGTTACTTGGCTGTCTTCATGCTGGCATTGGCCAAACCCATATAAACAATGTGCTCTCCACTTTAAATGCCCCAACTTTAAATTCTGTCACTTTTAAACTGAGGGAAAGAGAGGTAGGGAAAGCTGTAGAGGGTATTGCAAAAAGTAGCTGTCAAAATTGTTTAACAATGGAGAAAAAGGAAGCACTACAAAATGGAGTTAAGGTTGATGAAGGTAATCTTGTTCCAGTACCCTGTTCCTTTGACATGGGATGGCAGAGATGTGGAAAGGGACACAACTCACGCACTGGACAAGCAGCAGTTATGAGCTTGTCTTCTAGTAAAGTATTGGACTTCACAACAAAGAC
Source organism: Pachyseris speciosa (assembly GCA_016490735.1). NCBI lineage: Eukaryota > Metazoa > Cnidaria > Anthozoa > Scleractinia > Pachyseridae > Pachyseris > Pachyseris speciosa. The sequence continues at coordinate 37,001 of JAEMWC010000680.1, forward strand.
AAAGACTTGTAGATTTTGTGATCGGGCAAAATCCCCAGGAAAGCAACCTAAAGCCCATGACTGCCGAAAAAATCATGAGGCCTCATCAAAAGCAATGGAACCTGCTGCAGCAGCTGAATTGTTTAACAGAGCTCCAACCTAAGGTGTAAAGTATTCAATTTACACCGGTGATGATTTACACCGGTGATGATGACATTATACACATGAAAAGATCCCTTACTACACGTTTATACAATCTCAGTCAAAATGCCAAATTTGACAATTGTTCCCCCCTGTCTCAAAAAGTGATCAATCATTTAGTGAAGTGCTTTTCATATGCTATTGCCCAAAATAAGGGTAATTCAAAAGGAATTCAGGCTGCACTTAAGTGCATCATTCCGCATGCATTTGGAGACCACTGTAACTGTGCAACTAGTTGGTGTGGATTTAAAACTGACCCAGTATCCTACAAGCATAAAGACCTGCTCTATGGAAAAGACCTGCATGGGGAAAATTTACAGTCAGCTTTGAGCAACATCTTCAAAGATTACTGCACTGATGCTGTAGCAGAGAAGCTTGCGCCTATGACAAACTCCCAACGGAATGAGACTCTGAGCAGTGTTATAGGATCCAAAAATCCAAAAATAAGATTTTACGGTGGCAGCGACAGTAATGATTTCCGTGTAGCCTGTAGGGTTGCTCAGACAAATTTACGATACAATTACATAAGCAGAACCCTTGAAGCACTCAACATAGAGCCTGGTAACTTTTGCTCGAAATATGGGCATCGTTCCTTAATATACTGCACGACCACTGGCAAAGCAATTCAAATATGAAGAAAACAAAGTTTACAACTTCCTAATTTTTGACACCGAAACAAGTACTACTGGAAAATCTGCTGAGCTCTGTCAACTCTCTGTTACTGATCAATCTGGCACGCATCAATTCTCAACTTATATCTTACCCATGCAAGACATCGATTATTTCGCTTCTAAAGTAAATAAACTTAAAATATTCAAAATAAATAGCGAACGAAGACTTTTCAAAGATAACAAGCAAGTTTCTACCGTACCCTTGAAGGAAGCTGTGTCGAACTTTTTATCCTTTATTTCACAGTCTGTGGACAGAGCCAAGTCCCAAACAAACAAAAACGTCGTAACGGTCCTCCTTGGTCACAACTCTTCAACCTTTGACACTCCTGTACTTTTAAGAAATTCTGGTACTGATTTCATTGAAAGATTGCAGAAGATGGACATTTGTTTTGCTGATTCTCTTACGTTGTTCAAAGCACTGATCAGAAAAAAACTACCATGTTTGCAAAATTCCGATGGCACGTTTCCAAAAACCAACCAATCCTCGCTGTACAGCTTCTTATTTGCCAAATCCTTCGAAGCACACGATGCACTTGAAGATGTTCTTGCACTGAGAAAGATAATTTTTGAATCACGACTTGAACTTCCTTTGAAAACAATAATCGAGAACTCTGGTGATGTAAGTACATCCCACGCTGCTGAGGACGTAAAGTATCTTGATCACCGCCATCTTTTGATCCAATCGTTTAAACACAATCTCCATCATCAACAATATCTAAAGAAAAACATGGTTGAAAAAATAGCCGGTAGTGGGCTGGCATTTGACGATCTGAAAATGGTGCACAGCAAGTACGGGAAAGAAGGACTGATTGCGATCCTGTCCAAACCACCGACTTCATCTTCATCAGCATCGCCACGAGTAACGAACACGCCACGAATTGTGGCTACAATAGTTAAGTACTTCGAAGAAAAGATCCAGCACTAGGTAGGAAACTCAATCTTTCACTCTTCCCGTTTGATAACTGGCGAGATATTACGGAAATAGCTATAAAAACGCTCTTGATGATTCAAAATGTACTTGAACTTACACGTGCTTTAAGCTGCTTGTACGCATGCGCACGCGAGGACTCGCGCGTAAAGCCTGAACCGCGCGTGTTTTTCTCATTTTTGTGACGTCAAGCGCGATCAAATCTGTGAAAATTAAATGCTAATTTTCTCGCGTTCCCTTCGGTCATTTTTTTTTAAATTGGCTCAGTTCTAACTACATACAGTTTCTGTCAAATACCCTATTTTTGTTAAAATCTGTCAGAGCTAATCAAACATATTTCGAAAAATGACAAATTACAGAATATTGGCAAAACCGTCCGAACGACCTTGACTTTTTAACAATTCAAAATGTCAGATAATATCATTTCCATAATGTGGCAAAGAATAAAAACATTTCACCGAGGAAAAGTATAAATATTAAGGAATTTAGGCTGAAAACAGGAATATATCTTCCTGTCAATAGATTTGATGTTGCCATGGTAACGTCATTAATACAAAAATTCACACCCAAAAATTAAACCTTATTATATCAGAACCCATACTGGTAAATCTCTACAGGGAAGACTTTAAGAGAAATTTGCTAGGTTTACTTTTGTAACTTGCGTTCTATAGGGACGGTATTCGTAAATACTCTAGGGAGCCACCTTAAAAGGCTTTACAAGGTGGATGCATAAACAGAAAGTGACTAAGATTACATATATGTAAATACCTTCGAAGCTATGAAAGCCGTAGAACAATATACTTATGGAACCATGCAAACACAGTTTGCCACTCAGCGTTCGACACACATCTCTATTGAAAGAAAACCTTTTTGCCCCGAGTCGGTAGTGTAGTGGTTATCACGCCCGACTAGTAACTGGAGAACGTCGGTTCGATTCCGACTCGGGGCAAAAAGTTTTTCTTTCAATAGAGATGTGTGTCGAAAGCTGAGTGGCAAACTGTGTTTGCATGGTTCCATAAGTATAGAACAAGATTACATCTGCCCAAAAATGACTAAGATGGGGTCTATAATTGGCCATAGAATAGACTATAATGGGGTAGGGACAGTTCTGAGAGGCCAGCGGCACATACCCAGCAAAAATGTACCCAAGTACCTACCCCCCCCTTCTCCCCCCCCCCCCCCCCCCCCCACGATGTTGGAGACTACCGCCATTTCTAAACCCTTCTCGCGCTAACAACGGATTTATTGATACTGGGGTGCATTATCGCTATTCAACCAGTGAAATTGAGTGTTAGATCGTTTTCACTACGAAAATAACTCAGCGACCGTGAAATCACAGCTGAAATCATGGAAGTGAGGTCTGTGAGGTTCTCAGCCGTCGTGGACCCCATCTGGTCAGTTGTCTGGTGTTCAGGGTAGTACGTATCTGACGTATGGTCTATGCTCAGCTGCTGTTTTTTTTTTTAACTTTCTTAGGGGTGTGTGTGTGTATGTTTGGCGGTGGAAAGGGAAGGGAGTCGGATTAAAGCCTAAAAAACTTTCCATTCTCTTTGATCCCTAGGCCAAGTAAGTCTCCACCAAATTCAATACTCTACTCGTAGAAGCAAATAACCAGGAAACACCAGGTCGGTAACAGTAAATTTATATCAAATTTACAATATCATTATATCGTTCAAAGTATATTTATAATTCACAATTTTAGTCTCGTTAAACACGGGTTTATTACCGATTTTTTTGAACTAAAAAATAAAAAATGTGACCTCTAAAAATAATACTAAATCATACTATCGGAAAGTTCAGAAAGAAACGAGCTTCCCTCTGCTCTCGTAAGTAGATGACTCCACGATAATGGCATGGCATGGGCATCATGTTTTTTCAACTCAGGCAACTGCATTCAATCCAGAAAGTAGCTACGATTTAACTAGCCCTATAAGGAACACAAGGAATCCAGTCCCATGAAAAAACTTTTCTGGAACACAGTTTTAGATTTCCAGTCAAGTTAAATGTACAAGTGATGTCTTCAGGTGAATTAGTACCGTAACGCTGAACCGTGTCGACGAATTTTGTCAAAGAGGAGAAATTAAAATCATTTCTTGTCAATTTCTTTCTGAGAAACGCTTTTTGCAACGCGGAAGTAACGAGTCGTAAAAGGTGCAAAGATACTGATGGTCGTTACATCTGGTTACATCATTTTACTCAAGGTATATAAGTAACGAGAGCAAAAGAACTACCGAAAAATGTTTTCCACTGTTAAAAAAAATGTTGTTTCTTTTTATAAATAAATAAATAAAATAATAATAAACTGAGTAAGAGATGGTAAAAGCTAAGACGTAATTACCAGAAAACTCCAAAGAAATAAAAGCAGGTTTATTAGTTCAGTAGTCAGATTAGTAAAGTTTCGGATGTAACTCTGGCAACTGTCTACTGTCTACTGTCCACTACCGAAACATCTTAAACATTCCTGTGCATTTCTCAGCATACTTAATTCTTGAGGAAATTCACTTTTCCAGCTTCTTTCACTTTTTCCAATTTGCCTTCGTCTGTTAGTCATCCAGTGTCTTCTGAGTTGATATTTGCGTTCAAATAGCAGACAGCTGCGTTGAAACATTACATTCTGTTTTTTCGGTAGAGCGAGAATTTTCGAGACATGTTCTGTTGCCCTAAGAATATCGACAACACAACCACAACCGTAGGGTTTTCGGGTAAATATCAAAACGAGCCCTAAAATTTTCGTCTGTCCCATGGAGTCACCTGGTAACCTTACGTTTTCGTGAAGCTGCTGTGCAAAGCTGGTATTTTCGGAATATGCAAAAACAAGCCCTAATAAAACTCGAGAGGACTAAATGTCCCTAGAACGACCGAACAGATCAAATGTTCATAGCGCTGCTCAAAATTCATCTACTTAGCTTTAAAAGCACTCCAAACAACTTTAAATGGCTATTAAGAGCATTTGCAAAAAAAGCGTCGTCGGGTGCCCCTGTTGCTTTACATACGCGAGCTCAATGAAAGCTCACACAAATATTCGAAGGTTGTCATACTGAAGAATCAAGTTACTCTCTTGCACATGAACCGGGTGCGTGAGATGTTTTAGCTTTTATTAAATAGATATTTAATAATATGACTGTAGTGAAAATTTCATTCTTTTCCAGTAACCTTCTCAAAAGCAATATATTGGACAACTGCATGTGATAACTGTTTCAATGTAAAATATTTTTTCTTGAAATAATCCTTGCATTTACACTTACAGCCACGATCATTCAATTTATGGAGAAATCACTCCTGTAACGAGATTTACAGTAGCGTTCTTACCTGTTTGGAAACCATGTTATTGAAGAATATGTGTCTACAGAGATGTGATCCCGTTGGAAAGATAGCACAAAATTACGTGCTGTGTTCCAACAACGCAAGTTCTCACATTGCGTGACTCAAATGAAATGCGACCCAGCAGTGCTAAGCTTGAATAAATTATGCACGGAAATTGGGGTATAGTGTGCCTGGCAGTAGTGCTCGTAATAATCGCCCATTATGCTAAAAGCTTCTGCTTGGTCAACAAAATTATGCTCAAATTCTCCGCGGTACAATGCTTTTTCTTTAAGCAAATTCATACCTGAAATCTATCGCTCACTCACTCATCCTCTTCATGTCGGGTGGCACATACCGCCTCCAAGAAATCTATCACCATATATGAAGACTGCAGCTGAGACAAAATGATGCGAGCGCCTTCTAGCGGTGAGCTAAGACCTACCCTGGCTCCAGAGGCCCGTTGAAAGAAAAATAAATATTCCTTGAACGAAAAAAATAACCTCTGGCACCCAGGGTAGCTAAGACCCAGCGGGATGATTTGAATGTGGTGAATATAGTTATTACTATTTTTTTTCTGAGGATATTTTTTCCATCTACTGTTTTGTACGTCTGTTTAAATTTGCATCACCTGCTTTTTGGTTATTTTGCCCAGATTCTACTAAAAAAATATAGTAATACGCCGGCAGAATGTTCGCTACCGGAAGCAGTGAATTATGCCCCAAATTATGCCAGCTTATCAAAGTGTGTCAATATTGCTCACGAAATGACAGTTTTTCTTAGGAAAAAAATGACGAGGAAAAAAATTTCAGATATGTTTAAAAAAAAGGATGCTCACGTGTGTTTTTTACGTTGTTCACTATGATATTAAATCAAGTTTCGGTGGCAAGACATGCATATGTGAAATAAACACTACGGAGTTTCATTTACACCATGCCACGTGACAGAGCGGCTTCCAATTGAGTGTCGCAAGTAATTCTCGTTTGCTTTGGTTTTACATTGCTTCGCTCTATGATTAGTTGGCAAAACTCGTGCCATTTTCTCAACTAATGAGCAGCAAAACCAGAGCCAATCGCGACTTGCTCGCGCATTTCCCCGCGCTTTAAGTCGGTTACATGTAACTGCTTTGAATTCTCACTGCCTCGTTGCGCTGTTTCGTTCTGTTGTGATTGGCTGGAGTAATTGCTTTGGTTTTGGTTTTACAGGCCGTTGTATCATAGTCGGCAATAAACCTAACCTTCCCATTCTGCACTGAACTTATGTTGCACTGATCGTATTGTACTATATATTTGCTATATTTTCATATCTAAAGCACTCTTGAGGTATGCCATGGAACTATCTCATTTGTCACTTAATTTTATCTGGTGTACACACTCGCCTAAATCTCCACGTGTCCTCCAAGAAATTACCGGTGACTCGTGGAATATTTAACAATTATCCTGCGAAATCGCACGGAATTTCGCCTAATACTTAGGAGACGATTTTGTAGGCCAAGTTAGCTTAAATAAGGGGATATTCGGCAACAAATAGCAGGATAATTGTTGTTTTAATCAACGCACTGATAACAACGCAAAGTTTGTTGAGTTTGTGAATGATATATGAAATAAATCATACATGAACTCCGGAAATGAAATCAAATGAAGAATGATCCTCGCAGTTGTGAACGCAATTTATGCAATTGCGAAAAGAAGCCTGAAAAAATTCAGGACTTCGACGGGGTTTGAACCCGTGACCTCGCGATTACCAGTGCGATGCTCTAACCAACTGAGCTATGAAGCCACTGACGTTGGGAGCAGGTCAATTGTGGGTTCATATGTTCCCGTGAAAGAAATGAGTGTGAATGATATATGAAATAAATCATACATGAACTGCGGAAATGAAATCAAATGAAGAATGATCCTCGCAGTTGTGAACGCAATTTATGCAATTGCCAAAAGAAGCCTGAAAAAATTGACCAGTTCCCAACGTCAGTGGCTTCATAGCTCAGTTGGTTAGAACATCGCACTGGTAATCGCGAGGTCACGGGTTCAAACCCCGTTGAAGTCCTGAATTTTTTCAGGCCTCTTTTCGCAGTTGCATAAATTGCGTTCACAACTGCGAGGATCATTCTTCATTTGATTTGTTGAGTTTATTACAAAAAAGTTAATGGAAAAACTGCCATTTTTCTCCCCAAAGCACGAAATTACTTGTATCGGTTGAATTTTAACATCCACGTTATTGAAATATGTAAGAAGGCGAGTCAAAGGGTAGGCGTAATGTTGAGGCTTAAAAAACGTATCCCTACCAATGCTAAACTAACTCTGTATTAATCAGCCATATTGCCTTACTTAACCTATTGCCACCAGACTTGGCATTTCTGTAGTGCTACTGATAAAAGAAAGCTCGAACGGATTCAAGAAAGAGCACTACGCGCAGTTTCCAGATAAGCAATCAATCTACCAAGCACTGCTGGGCAAAAGTGATCTAACGACGCTTCATAACAGAAGACTGCAAGATATTGCTATCCTTATGTATAAGCTGAAACACAAATTATGCCCCACCAAAATATGCGAGCTATTTCATACGCATTGCTCACCCTACAACGTAAGGGTAGCGGAGTTCGCCATTCCCAGATTTAGGACGAAGAAAATATGGTAAACATTCACTCACCTACTTGGGACCAAAGTTGTGGAATAAGCTACCAAGCGAAATTAGAACCCTCCCATCATTATTTAGTTTTGAATTTTGTATCCGTAAATTTAATTTAAGTGTAATGGTAGAAGACGACAATTGTTGTAATTGCATCCTTTGTAATTCTTAATCCTTTTAGATAATTTATCCCATTAGTTGATTGTTAATAGATTTTTAACTATATTATAGCGGAGCTCCGGCGGAGCACCATACCTATAGAAACCCGTCAACTGCTTTTCTCATGGTAAAAGCGGCTAGCGGTATTGCTCGTGGGCGCGCACGACGACGACGACGACGACGACGACGACGGTGGAGTTGCCCAAAATTAATAATATCCTAATAATAACCATAATAATCCAACATGGCGGCCATACTCCATCTGACCCAGCTGGTTCCCCAGCTCATCAGCTAGTTTGCAGCGTGCAACTTTGATATAGGACATCCGTGTCATGGCCAATTGACAGCTGTCAAAACAAGGTTTCCGCTGACCAGTATCAAGTGGCCATATTGTGGGCTCAAGTTTAGAGCTTATATAGGTCAGCTGTTTTTTTGAATTTGACCGCTGACCACGTACTTGTTTTAGATTAGATCGCAGGCTCAAACCAGGTTAATTTAACCAAAACGAGGCACCCAAACCAAAACGAGGCTTAATTTTCCGCGCGCTTTCTGCGGCTCGTAATTTCACAGTCAGTTGGTTTCTTCATTTTGACCAAAACAACTTCATCTTCTTCGAAGTTTGCGAAGTTTGTCTTTTAATTCGCGTAAAAGGCATAAAAATCAATAACTAATTAACAGATACTCCGGAAGGTGAATTTTCAAGTGATAAAAAGGATAGCAAAACATTTGCCTCAGGAAACGCTTAAAACTTGGCTCGACTTGCATAATCGACGCTCGGATTGTGTGGTTGAAAAACAAAATAATTCAAGGCTTCAAGGACTTTCACTTGACCGCGGCACCTCGCAGCTCACCAAGAAAGGTCACTTAACAGTTCACCGGCATTAATGGGAGGAACGAGTAGCTCAAAGTTAGTGGAAGAAGTTCTTTCTTTGGACAAACCGTTTGTTATTTTTCCAGATGCGTGTTTTAACTCAAGTGGATTCGTATTTTCAACCTCTACAACACAGGTGACTCAATTAAATGAATTGAAGCTTAACATTAAATGGTTTAATCGTTCTTATTTTTGTTCAGAAAAGCAATTTGTATTTTCTCTCGACTGGATATAAATAACAATCATCTCTACTCGTTTTGCAAGCAAAGAAGTAGTTGAATTGTTTGTTTGTTTTGTTGTTTTCATGCAAGCGAACGAGTGTTTTCACTCCGCTTGGCTGACTGTTTTCAGTGTTTTTCGACGTCGGTGCCTCAACAGCATTAAAAAAAATTTTGCCCCTAACTTATTAACAAGTAATCGCGATGAGTCCTCGTAAAATAAAGCATTAAGCCCAGGCTAAACGATTAAACACTTCATTCAACATCGTGTTGGAAGATAATTTAAAACGGCTTTCTATGTTTGATCCAGATGAAACATTTTCATCTAACATTTCGCTCTACGAACAAATGTTTGATCGTTTAGCCAACCCAACCAAGAAAGTGCACAGTCAGTAAAAAGCAAACCAAATTAAGAACGTGAAAATTTCAGCCATAACACGCAAAAAGTGTCCTGTGTACTCGCTTTGTCTTGTGTTTGGTCAAACATTGTTTGTTTTCCTGCTAGCAGAGGTTTCTCGCCCAAGGAAATTTGTTTATCGGCTAGTCACCCAACGTTATGTTTGTCAAACACAATGTTCAGGAAAATGTTTGATCGTTTAGCGGGGGCTTTAGTATTACTTGTGTTTTGCGCAAAGAAGACAATTTCAGCAACTTCTGAAAACACAGATAATATCAATTCTTAATTTTTCTCGGCCCAGTGCGATTACCTATCCAACCATCGGTTTGTTTTCCTTTTTCTCTTTTCTCCGATATTTAGGCTATGTCTACACTATGCCGGATAGCATTTTATGCCGTTGTGAAAAATACTACGGCGTGGTGTGAACGGCAGTGGCCCAAAACCGCCTCTATCTTTCCACTAGAATCCAAATTTTGCTCCTCGTTGTTGATTTCCGTTTCGGTTCGATTCTCTGTTCACACTACTCCAGAAAGTGTCACGAAAACCTATCCGATATGTGACGATTCACTTTCAAGACCGCAGCGGCCCAGCATCGCTCCGACGCAAAAATCGTGTCGAAATCATCGTTTTGAATGTGAACAAAAGCCCTATCCGGTATGGTTTTCGTGCCGGCACAAGAGCTATCCGGTATAGTGTAGACCTAGCCTTAAGCTTATGTCAAAATTGCTTAACAATTTTTATTAGCTTGCTACGAAATTGTCACTTGTCTATTTTCCCTACCTTCTCCAAAGAAACCTACAAACCTACGCATCGTCAGTGAATTTGTTTTCTTGTAATGTTTTGTTATTCTGTGGTTTGTGAATCACGGTCAATTCCTGTTGACTGCTCTAAACGATCAGGTTCATACTCTACGGACCGTTATGTAAAAACTTAAGATTGCTTAGTAATTTTTCTAGCTTACTAGAAGCTTACTTATCAACTTTCTTCACCCTTTCCAAGAATCTTCGAACAAACATAGGCGTCTTGTTGTTTTGTAATGTTTTAATACTTTGAGGTTTTTGAACCGCGGTCAATTCCTATTGACTGCTCTAAACACAAAATATTGGCGCAAGGAAAGCTATGCGAAGTTGCTCAATACCAGTAAATAA
>JAEMWC010000680.1:52500-115000 GCA_016490735.1 Pachyseris speciosa
CATTTCCTTCTTGGAGACTGCCTCCTATGACCTCGTTTACATAACTTTCATGTGCCTGTTGTTTCTGGGTTTTTTTTTACTGAATTTCTGTAAGATTTATAAGACTACCAATGAGAAGCAAGTTTAGATCTTCTGGCCTTTTTTAATAATCTCTCTCGCTTGTGAATCATCCTCTTTAATCAGGTTGTAATCCAGGGAGTTTCCTGTTGGATTTAATTTGTTTCTGTGGGACATGCTTGTAAATGGCTTGCTGTATTCTAATTTAAAATAGTTCCAGTTTTCGTCAACTGAAAAATCCGAGATATTTCGCTTGGCACAGAATTCATATGCAATGTTGTTAATTTCCAGTTTCAGTTTTTCCATATCAGCTTTTTTATACAGGTAGATATAATAGTCACATTTAGGCTTCAATTTTCATCTAACATCTATGTCGAAGAAGATGGCATCATGGTCGTGACTAGGGCTAGGTACATGATGCTCATTTGTTGCTATGTTAGGATTTGATGTGAGCAGTGAGTCCAGGATGTTGTTTCCTCTTATGGGTTTTTCAACAAGCTGTATTAAATTGTTTAAGTGGAGACAATCCAGTGAAGTCAATGGAATGGAGACATCTGCTTGAGAGTTAACTGAGATGCTTTCCCAATTTATGCCAGGGAGGTTAAAATCTCCACCAATTAGTACTTGAGGATAATTAGGTGAATGACTACAGAAGCACAGAACTGTTCAACTTCATCAATAGAGGATTTCGGTGGACGTTAATAGGAAGCCAGAGTAAGCTTTTTGCAACCATTCAATTAAAGAGAAGCCGATACAATCTCACAGTTTGTGTCAGAATCGTTTAAGGGATAACTGGCAAAAGTATCCTTAATTGCAATAAAGACTCCTCCGCCAGCAGAGTTTCTATCCTTCCTGTACACAAGGTAATTTGACGGAAAAACACTGTAGGTAGGTTCACCATCTAGTTTTGACTCACATTCAAGCATAATCTGGTGAATGGTGGGTTATAAAGCTCTGGAACTCGGGATTTTATTTCCTTCCTCCTATACCATTGCAGTTTGCTATGACAACGTTTAATGACCTTGGACTTGGTAGGTTATTTTTTGCAGAGTTGGATTTCTTAGTGGAGAACACTCTTTGTGATTAACTTGTGTCTTGTTGTGGGCCTGGAGACCAGATACTACTAGTTGAGTTTGATGACGACTGGGCAGATGAATCAGATAAAGAAGAAAAAGAATTTGAATATTCAAAGAAACTGTTGGAGTTAATGAAGGACGTGGTGAAGTTTGGCAGACCACATTGTTCACAAATCCAAGAACATGAGGAGTTTGATAAGATATTGCATGTACGGCCGTCCATGTTTAGATACTTGGTGTGGAACCAATGGTCGCATGAGTCACAGCATATTCCTTTCTGATTGATTTGTACCGGTTTTGAGCACAGCATACATGGATATTTCCATCTAGAACCAGGATTTAGGCTCATGTCGCCGCTTAGCAGAAGAAGACAACAGAAGATCGATTGTGATGGACGAGTTATCTTTCTATCAAGTTTCATAGCTTTGGAGTTTGGAAGAGGATTTGTATAGACTAAATCTCCCAGTGATGAGAAATTTAGGAGTAACAGAACAAAATTTACAGAGATTAGAAAATGTATTCCTGCCATCTTGGAACACCGCTGACCTATCACCATGCAAAGACGTTTATTTGTTATTTATATACATTATTTATACAGAAATTCCAGTTCAGTATAGCTGGTTTAAATGGAGATCTGTATAAAATAATATGAATAAATAATAAATTATAAAAATTAGAACAAAAAACAAAACAAAAGAAATATGACGCGCGCGAACAGAAGTAGACAATGTACAGCCCAAGCCTGGGACACAAGGCAATGTGTTTTGCGAAAACAAACCGTAAGTCGGCTCGAAGGAGCACAATCCTACCCAAGCTCTCTTTATACTTTGCAATCACAGAATGAAGGGATTTTTATTTCCAAGAAAAATCGAGCGCGATCTAAGAACGACTGTTACTAATTTTAAAAGAAACTTCAGCGAGCGCGAACCAGAATTCAAAATGGCGTTCCGTTTGTCGAAACAAAGCACTTGCCGTTTCTTACGATCAACGGGACTTTGTAACAATAGAGACCTTAAGATCGAGGTTTGGCTATCTTACCGCAAACGGCAAAGCGCGGTTTGCGGTTAGCGCTTTCACGTTAGCTGTCTGTCCATATTCGGGACTTAAGATTCGCGAGTAACAAATAGCAGGCCGCCATGTTTGTTTTCAGTCATTTGTTCACTTCTATTTTAGCTGAGCATGGTCTAGCCGTAAAACGTGAACCTCAAACCGCAAACCTGACGGCAAGGCACTGGTCACGTGACTTCTTGACGTTCGCAGTTAGCGGAAAAAGCCGAAAAACCTCAATCTTAAGGTCTCTAATGGAAATCCGGACTAACCGCACGGGGAAATACTAGCGTACAAAAATATTCTGCTGGGCCCGATGAGTAGCTAAATTGAGGGCACGGTTTTGTATTCTTTTACACGGATTAATGACAAACTTTTCTTACTAGTTTTGTTTTTCTACTTTTCCAGGCCTCTGTGAGTTTATGAAAGCGGCAAATTTGCTTTAAGATGTGCGAATACGCTAGACAATAGCAAACACAATAGGACCAAAGTTTATTGTTTAGATGACCCGCCCCCTTCAAGTGAATGAGCAGACCCTAAATTCCCTGCGGAAGATAGTACGCGTTTATCGTCACCGTCTTAACCACAGGCAGACAATCCGAACTGCGTGACGTCAGCACGCTATTTGATCTCATACATTCTCTCTATTTTGAAACGGCTGTTCTCGGCTTGATCAAACAATTATTAATTTGGTATAGCACCTAAAAATTATTTAAGTGTGTTTTGCAAACAACATTAAATTACAGAAATTATGTTGTCAGTATTTTTTATTTTTATTTTGTCTTTATCAAATAAAAGCTGAATTGATGCGATAAAGCAAACACCCCGAGCCGCTGGGGGAGCCGGTGAGAGTCATTTGTGTTTAATTCAAATTTGATAAGACCGTTATGATCGACCACCTCGGGCGATATCCTATGCCGATACTAATGTGGTAGCGAATGTGAAAATTCGCGGCTTTACTTTAGGTCGTTATGAGCAAGCTGTTTACAAGTTTTTTGGCATCGATATTCCAAAATTACCTGGCCTTCATTTGCCGGAGGCTTGATGGCGAGAGAAGCGTGGAAGTGGGAGAAAATAGACGAAATTCAGAAGGCGTTCAGCTGCGGCGGCTACTTTAATTATCTTAATTGCATGCCTTGTCGGAAGGCTCAGCGGCAAGCGACTCAAAACGCCGTAAAAACGCGAAAGACCACACTATGAGCATAAGGTAAGTGGTCTTTATTCATCTGGTTTGCATTATATCTAAATTTCGGATTAAGAGGTGTAAAATCCGGTATTTTACGGAACATTTCTTCCGATCACTTCAATTAAGCCCGAGAACAGCCGTTTCAAAATAGACAGAATGTATGGGATCAAATAGGGGGCGTGACATCACGCAGTTCAGATTGTCTGCCTCTCGTGCTCATTTAAATTAAAAACGCAATATAACAGACAAAAGATATTTTGTCAACTGCAAGTAAATGTCTCCAGAACAATGGGCATTCTGCGCGAAATTCTCCACCTTCGCCAAGTTTTTTTTTTTTCGAAGAAACGTTCGCATCCTACTTTGTTTCCTTCCAACGTCTTGTCGTTTTGTGATTTTCTAACTACGGTCAATTCCTGTTGACTGCTCTAAACTTTCAGCAAGGTTGGTCTCCTCTTTCTTTTCCACGGACATTTATGTCAAAATTGCTTAATGAATAGCCAGCTGGATGCGCACAAAAGCTTCACAGCTAAATGTGTTTCTGCTTCGGTGTTCCTTATAAAAGCAGTCATGTGAAACGCTGGGCGAGTTTTGCTAAAAACTTCCATTTTCATTGGGAAAGATGCTTATTTGCAGAAGGTTGCTCAATACCAGAAAATAATAATAATAATAATAATAATGATAATAATAATAATAATAATAATAATAATAATAATAATAATAATAATGTATGCATGCATGTATGTATGTATGTATGTATGTATGGCAACGGTTATACAAACAACAACATCAACAACAGCTTTATTACCAAATAATAGTTGATCTTAATTTACAACATCATCCAAGGTAACATTTACTTAGAATAACTGAAAAACTAATCGAGCTGAGTAAAATTAAGTAATATTTAAGTATAGGAGATTGGTTGGCACTAAAGCTAGAGCAGAGCAGTTAATAAGTCATAAGAAGACGACAAAATAAATAAATAAATAAATAAATAAGAGAATAAATCAATAAATGAATAAATATATACCAGCTCAAAACTCATGAACAGTAAGACTGTAAGATGTCAAACTTGACTTAGTTTTTAAACGTTTTAAGGGGGGGGGGGGGGGGGTGTTTGATGCTTTCATCAAAGTGATTCCAAACTTTTATAGCTGCAAAACAAAAGTTGAATTTACCATAGTTTTTCATAGTTTGTTTTGATGGCATTGATGTAATAGGTTGATTTAGAATCAAGCCTGGTATTGTATGAGTGTATAGATTCTATACTGTTTGACAAATATTTCAAAGGAAGATGGAAGAAGATTGTAGTGAGAGTGATGCATGAGGAGTACATTGTGAAGGGTAACAAGATCAGTGAATTTAAGAATCTCTAATTCCTTAAAAAGAGGCTCAGAGTGTTCATCTGGTTCCGAAAAAGTTATAGTACGTGTTGCTCTCTTTTGAAGAATTACTAGAGGTCTGAGAGTAGAACTATAAGTATTGCCCCAAACTAATAGACCGTAGGTGAGGAAGGGGTAAATAAGTGAATAATATAATTGAAGTAATATGTTTCTGTTTACATAATATCTAATTTTAGATAGTACTCCAATACCTCTTGAAATCTTCTTGCTCAATTCGTGTAAATGTGGTTTCCAGTTCAAAGTAAAATCAATCAAAGTACAACTGTGAAGAAGTCGTGGATATGTGACCTTATTTGCGATAAGGGGGATTAAGCCAAGGTGACTCGAGAAAACGGCGTTTTAACTAGTTTAAACGGGTGAAAACTCTTTCTCGAAAGTGTTTAAACAACTTTTTAATGCGTTCCGAAACGTCCAGCTCTTTTGAGCATCAATTTTATTGTTCATGAGCTTAACACAATTTAACCTCGGGGTTCATATTTACATATTCGCGTTTGAATGAATTATCGAGGCAGGGAGATATCGTGGGAGTTAAAAAAAAATGTGCTCCTTTTGAAAGGTTTCTGTCTTGTCCGTATGGTCGGATAAATATCAGGCGAAAAGACGATTTCGCCAAAACGAAACCAGCCAACACACTGCAGTATTTCGAGTATATTGTTACACAAAGCTGTCGAACGAACGTGAACGCAACCGAAATTTGACATATGCAAATTATGCTTTTTACTGCCGGTCGGAAATGCAACATTTGCCGTCGTTTTCACAAACAACCATCGACGCCATGCTTTTGGATATAAAAATAATCAAGTTTCATTCAAAACTTTTACTGAAAAAAGTGGCGCGTTTAGTTAAAAAGTAGAATAATAGATTGTATTGTTTTCGTTAGAATATTATTTCCAACGCTAAAAATGGCTTCGCGAATGCAGCTATGTTGGTGTCAAAAGTTTTCGCCGTCAATTCCTGTACACACTTGGAAAATATCTTGGGTTGAACGGCTCATATATTTTTTCTACAGATCGTGAATTGGATGAACGAAGCAGAAGCTGCGCTTGTGACGGAATATTGATTATAGTTTCTTTCGTCGTTCGGCTGTTTGATCGGACGTTCCTTTTGCTGTTTACTTCTTCAATCCGAGCTGAAATAAAGTTACTTTACTTTACTTTTTTCATTCCGTTCATCGGTTCGACTGTTGCTCCTCAGACATTACTTTGGAAAGCCGATAGAGGTATTCCGGCAATACTTCGGAAAATCGATAGCTATTGGTATGCCGTTGACATATCGATTTGTTTACATCTGAGTGAGTGACAAATTTGCATAATCTGCACCCTCACAATACTCGTTCCTACGCTTTCGCGTCCACGACTAAAAATGAGTCCTAAATATTTAATCTGATTATCAGATTTAAGAGCCAATTTCTGTAAATATCGAGAATCCGGCGTCACTCGTGAAATTTCGAAATTCTTCATATCTTGCCTGAATAACACCTATGGTGACTTATTTTCGAATATAGAATTCAAAGATCGTGAGGCGCTTGCTTTTTTCTGAAATCGAGGAAAGTTTTGAAAAACGCCATTTTACCGCCATGACGCTGCCGAAAATAGTGTAAAATGATGCATTTTGTTATCGCTCGTGTAGATAAACGCGGTGTCATCTATCAATGCGACTTGGCCAGATCATAAGGCATCTCTTGGTCTTTCCAAAGAATAAAATTATTTTAGAAAAGCTTCTGGTATATAACTGTTTTTGACCGTTGAAAATACCCACGTTCAAACGCTTCAGCGAATGAGCTAATTTTAGCTAACTTCCACACCACAAAAAGCCCACTGGTACATATAATTTAACGTTGAAATTAGTATTTTCATAAAGTGCATATCTTGTGCTTTGTTGTATTAAAATTTCTTCCGCGGCTCGACAAAAGTGCTCCGTCGAGAGACAGAAACGTGAAGTCAAGTTTTGCATCGCCGCCATTCTTGTAATAAACGTGAACCTTGTCTTCTTCGAACCAGTGAGAGCTTCGTCAAGAACTAAAAGTCTGCCGATGGAAACCTTAACTCGCTATTCTGAACGCCTAAGTGTTACAGTACAATTCTAAGCTTACTGTTTTCAATCTGTCTGAGAGTGATAACCTTCAACATAAATTTTAACAAGGTCAGGGCAGGTGATGAAATTATGTAGCTCGACGCTGATTAACACGGCAATTTCCAAGTGACTTTGATTACGTACGCTCGTTCTGAACTGCTTCTTTCCTCGAACTATCACCTTGATGATGTTATGATATCTTGAATTCCTACTTGGCTACCATCTTCGGTTACAGAAACGTTGTTTTACTTTGCCTGTACAGAGAAATTTGTTACATGTAATTGCGTGACGTTGACCAAAGGATTGACAAAAACAATGCTGTTTGATAACCGATAATATTTTCATTTGAACTTTGCAACAGCGTTCGAGTCGAACAGTTGAAATAAAAAGACTATAAAAATATCTTACCTTTTAAAATTGCCTTGTACACATGTCCAGTCAAGGAAACCACGTTAAGAAGAGATGCGTAATAATCAGGTGTTCAATCGAATGTCATCCCGTTTTATAATTATCGCATGGAGATCGCTAGTTGCTCTTACGTTGTCTAGGGAAACTGTGACAAATTCCATGAAGATCCAGCGATTAGAAACTTATTCACTGTGACTCCAGTGATTCTATTTGATGACGTGCGTATCTTTCCGTCAGGGGCACCCAACGAGCCAAATCAACCAAAAGCTGTAGAAATGCATTTTGAAGTTCCTTATGGTGTTTGAAGTCTGTTTAAAGCGATTTTTTCATAAGCTAGAAGAAGTTCATCTGTTCGGATTCCCTAGCTGAAATTTTAATTGCACGAAATTGTTAGGAAACAAAATCCTCCTTTGAGAAAATGCAAGCTGAAATGAACTTTCCACGAACTTTCTAGGGAACTATTTTTTTTCCGAAAATGCAAGCTGACGTTTTTGACTACCAAAAACAGCAATTACGACCTTTCCGAAAACCTCAGGGGCTATGATTTCCCAATTTCGAATCTTTTAGGCCACGTTTTAGTTACGAAAATCCGAGTGCACTCTTAAATCGACGCCGAAAGTGCAAGGCGAATTACCCTCCACAGAACAGATATCTACCGAAACTTATCGTTGGGTGCCCCTGTTTCCGTACCAGGCAAACGAATGTTTCGATTTTAGCTCGAATAGCGTAATGTTTGCCCGCATTTTCTTCGTATAGTTTTGGTACGAGCGGGGAGGGGTGGTGGACTAGCGAAGTCAATGGGGTAGGGGTAGCGGTGGAATGAAGATATCCCTGTATGTGGTTGCAAGAAAATTCTGTACAATGAAGTAAGTAGATATAATAAAAAGTATTCTTTTTAAAAGCAAAGTTGAGAAAAATACTTCTTCTCAGAAAATTGTTTACCCACCTCCATCTCCCCTCCCTGCTCAAAGAATGCAATGCGGTCCTACCTAAAATTGCGGCATGTTCACTCTTTCGATTCCAGATACCCAAATAAATGTTTTGTCCTAAAGTTCAAGGTTTTCTTTTCGAAGGTCACAAAAAATAAAACATGGAAATTTAACAGTATCTATGTAAACAATTAATATAAGGGCCTTTTATGTTAACGAATGAGGAGGACTACTAGTTCTTGCGGGAAGGCTATTTATGACTCTTTCTTTCGAAACGTTGGACTCGGCACATAGCCCCGGAAGTAGTCCCTCCCACAGTTTTCTAACTTTCTTGGCTTTTTACCAAAGAGCATAGCGAGTACCGGATATGCCGATCTACAAGAATTGGGTGGCTGATGTACGGAAAACCACTGTCGTTTGCCGCAGAGATTTTCACTTGCTCCTCTGCTTCAAGCACATCTTTGCTCACCAGCACTTACCGTCGCAGTATCGTGGCGAAAACTGTAAAATGAGACGAAATTTGCTAGGAAATAGAAATTCCGTGGCAGTGAGCTGTTCAAAGTCTCTCGCCATCGGAGTCCCGTGTGCTTGCCGCATTTCATTGGCGACTACATCCGAGTGCAGTTACCTTCCGGTGGCCTGGCCGATGATAAGGTTCTCCACAAGGTAACACTTCTGATTTTCACGAAGCCTTACGGCCCCGGCTTCCGGCCCTCTTTGTTTCTTTTAACTCCCAGCCCTCCTTACTGGGCAACCTCGTTCCCAGGGATTTTTTCTCTTTTTCCCAAGTGAGGGAAAAAGTCCTGGGAACGGGGTTACTTACTGGGGTGGTAGTACTGGAAGAACTGACGACGGTAGTGACTTGGACAGATGGAGGAAGGCCTGCACTCTCCATAGGAGGCATAGTTCAGTTTGGAAAATTCCATCATGGGATGACTCTTGTGAGACAGTTTTCTTCTGTCTCCAGAGACAAATGTTGCTCGAGTGTGCCGCCGATGCCGTCAAATCCTGCCCCTGTTTAAGATCTGCTCATTTTGGATAGCTTGTTTGAGAAAAGGGAGCATGCAAAAAGCATTATAGAATTCGACTTTTTTAAAAAACATTGTTGGTTCCGGCACATGCAGACTCCGCGCCACCAGCGTTCATACCCTATTTAAGGCATTGGGTCCCGGAAGGCATCCTGTTCATGACGCTAAATAGTGAAATTGTATAAAGATTCATGACCCAGAAAACCATACCCTTTCTGGCGGCACATACCCTTTTACAGCAATAAAGGGAGTGGCCACCGGGAGGCTAGGGGCACGGGCCCGGGGTGACTACGTCGTCTCCAGGAAGCGTATCCCTTCACGTTTGAAGAGAAAAGCGCCCTGGGAACGCGGCTGGGGGCGTATATATTTGGCCTATACGACGGCGTTCCGCTGGATAGGGTGTATGGTTTTTAATCCGTTTGTCTTAAAAAAGGTTATACAATTTCAAGCGAGTCTGTCCTAATCAGGATTCGCCTGGATCTCTCCTAACAGGGTGTGGTTACAAGACTACGTCGAGTATTTAAAAATCCGAAAATGTTTATCTGCATTTATTTAGCATTGCAGGTCATGAATCACCATTAGCTCAAGTTCAGGACTAAATATCAGCTCTATTGTTTGAAAACAAGATGGCGTTGCCCACCACAGGACAGGTATTCCTAAATTTTCTTCGCTTGTTCTCTTGCGCTCGCCCCAAGTATCTGAGAGCCTCGAACAGACTACTAAACAAGGTAAGGGTTCCAAAGGAGTTGCGAAAACACAACACGCATCAGTTGAAATGTTAAGTTCTGAAATGTTAAGTGCGGCGACCCCTTTGCTCAGATGGAGAAATACTGTTCTCTACCACGGAATTTCTGTCTCTACGGCAAGTTCTGCCTTTTTTCACGTTTGACAGTGAAATTGCCACAGTAAGTGCAGGTGACGAAGCAATATGGGCTTCCAGCAGAGGAACAAGTGAATTTCCTGCGGAAAAAGACTGTCGGTGCTTTCGTCCCTGCACTGCTACCATATTGTTGTACATCAGTGCTCTTTGGTGAAAAGCAAGAAGGTTGGAAAACTGTGAGAGAGACTACTTCCGGGTGCTATGTGACAACTTCATGAAGCTACAACTGCCAAGCAGCGCCATAAATAGCCTTCTCGCAACACAGAAGCCTATTCCACAAGATAATTATTTGCAAAGATACCGGTACTTTTCCCTTTTATATTTCTTGTGACCATCGGGAAGGAAACCTTGGACAAACCATTTATCTCGGTATCTGGAGTGTGGAATTGAAAGAGTGAAAATAAAACTCGAGGACATGCAGCAATTTTAGGTAGGAACTATTGCATTTTTGAGTAGGGAGGAGTGGTAGAGAAAAGAAAAAAAACTGAAAAGAAGTATTTTTGTGAACTTTGCTCTTAAAAAGAATACCTTTCACTCTTACTCCACGTTTCCTTCACAGGGATATCTTTCACACCACCACTACCCCTTACCCCATTTACTTCGCTAGTCCCTCACCCCTCCCCGCTGGTACCAAAATTATACAAAGCAAGACAGCTAGACAGTTAAATCGAAACATTCGTATGCTTGGTACGGAAAGACACGCACGTCATCAAATAGAATCACTGGAGTCGCAGTTTCAAATCGCTGGATCTTCATGGAATTTGTCACAGTTTCCCTAAACAACGTAAGAGCAACTAGCGATCTCATTGCGATGATGACATTCGATTGAACACCTGATTATTACGCATCTCTTCCTAACGTGGATTCCTTGACTGGACATGTGTACAAGGCAATTTTAAAAGGTAAGATATTTTTATAGTCTTTTTATTTCAACTGTTCGACTCGAACGCTGTTGCAAAGTTCAAATGAAAATATTATCGGTTATCAAACAGCATTGTTTTTGTCAATCCTTTGGTCAACGTCACGCAATTACATGTAACAAATTTCTCTGTACAGGCAAAGTAAAACAACGTTTCTGTAACCGAAGATGGTAGCCAAGTAGGAATTCAAGATATCATAACATCATAACTTTACAAAGGTGATAGTTCGAGGAAAGAAGCAGTTCAGAAAGAGCGTACGTAATCAAAGTCACTTGGAAATTGCCGTGTTAATCAGCGTCGAGCTACATAATTTCATCACCTGCTCTGACCTTGTTAAAATTTATGTTGAAGGTTACCACTCTCAGACAGATTGAAAACAGTAAGCTTAGAATTGTACTGTAACACTTAGGCGTTCAGAATAGCGAGTTAAGGTTTCCATCGGCAGACTTTTAGTTCTTGACGAAGCTCTGGTTCGAAGAAGGCAAGGTTCATGTTGATTTCAAGAATGGCGGCGATGCAAAACTTGACTTCACGTTTCTGTCTCTCGACGGAGCACTTTTGTCGGGCCGCGGAAGAAATTTTAATACAACAAAGCACAAGATATGCACTTTATGAAAATACTAATTTCAACGTTAAATTATATGTACCAGTGGGCTTTTTGTGGTGTGGAAGTTAGCTAAAATTAGCTCATTCGCTGAAGCGTTTGAACGTGGGTATTTTCAACGGTCAAAAACAGTTATATACCAGAAGCTTTTCCAAAATAATTTTATGCTTTGGAAATACCAAGAGATGCCTTATGATCTGGCCAAGTCGCATTGATAGATAACACCTCGTTTATCTACACGAGTGATAACAAAATGCATCATTTTACACTATTTTCGGCAGCGTCATGGCGGTAAAATGGCGTTTTTCAAACTTTCCTCGATTTCAGAAAAAAAGCAAGCGCCTCACGATCTTTGAATTCTATTTTCGAAAATAAGTCACCATAGGTGTTATTCAGGCAAGATATGAAGAATTTCGAAATTTCACGAGTGACGCCGGATTCTCGATATTTACTGAAATTGGCTCTTAAAAGACATATTGGAGATACTAAGATTCAACTTATGAGCTATTCTTTGCGGAGATTGGAATACCACGAAGCTAGATTTTTTCAATATTTAAAGATAATTTGTTAGCATGTAACCACTCGCTCACCTTTTCTAGTTCCGTCTACATTTAAGTTGGTTTCTAAATTTAGAATGTTAGGATTATTAAGAAACAAGTTTGTATCATCAGCAAAAAGGTGAAATTCTAAGGTATTGGAGCATTTAGGCATATCATTTATATATAAAAGAAAAAGAAGTGGGCCAAGCACTGACCCCTGTCGTGCTCCACATGAAACAGTTAAGTAATCAGAATCAGTGCCAAACAAAGAGACAAACTGTCTCCTGTTACGTAAGTAAGATGCAAACCAATCATTTGTATCACCTCGTATGCCATAATACCGACTTGGTTAACAAAATTTTATGGTCAACAGTATCAAAAGCTTTACATTGATAGATCTAAGAAGATGCCAGAAGAGTAAGTGCCATTATCAATTGCTGGCGGAGCTCCGCGGCCCGAAGTGCTGCCAAGCGGAGCACCATACCTATAGAAACCCGTCAACTGGTAATCTCATGGTCTCATGGTAATTATGGCTAGCGGTGTTGCTCGCGGGTGTCACCGCACGACGACGACGACGACGACGACGGAGTCGCCCAATAATGAAAAATATCCTAATAATAATCATAATATTCCAACATGGCGGCCATACTTCACCTGGTCCAAATTACCAGCTAGTTTACAGTGTACGGCTTTGATACTGGACATCCATCTTATAGCTAATTGACACCTGTCAAAACAAGGTATCCGCTGACCAGTGTCCCGTGACCATATCGCGGGCTGAGGACTCTGGGTACGAGATTGCATCGAGGTCAGCTGTTTGCTTTTTTGAAGTTGACCGCTGACCAGGTACTTGCTTTCGATTGGATCACAGGCTCAAGGCAGGTGTGAGACACTCAAACCAAAACGAGGCCTAATTTTTCGCGCTCTTTCTGCGGCTCGTCACATTCACGTGGTTCATTTTGAGCAAAACAACTTCATCTTCTTCGATCGAAGTTTGTCTTTAAATTCGCGAAAAAGCATAAACAGTCAAGAACTTGTCAAAAGATACTCCGGAAGGTGAATTTTCAAGTGATAAAAGGAAGAGGAAAAGATTTTTCTCAGGAAAAGCTTCAAACTTGGATCGCTTGTGTGGTTGAAAACAAAATAATTCAGCCCTTCAAGGGCTTTTACTGTACCGCGGCATCTTGTATCTCACCAAGAAAGGTCACTTAACAGTTCACCGGTATTTATGAGAGGAAGGAGTAAGTCAAACTCTGTGGAAGAAGCCATTTCTTTGGACAAACCGTTTGCTATTTTTGCGGGTGCTTGTTTTTACTTTACTGAAGCTTACGCATTTTCAAGTGGTAGAAACCTCTACAATTGAACACAGGACAATGAGATAGATTAAATAAATTAAAGCTTAACATTTGGTTTAATCGTTGTTACTTTTGTTTAGGAATGAAACTTGTATGTTTCTCTCGACTGGATATAAGACTTAAATAACAATCATCTGTACTCGTTTTGAACGCAAAGATGTAGTTGAATTGTTTGTTTGTTTTGTTACGTTGTTTTGTCGAGGCGAACGAGCATTTTTACTCTGCTTGGCTGACTGTTTTTCGATCTCGGTGCCTCAACAGCATTATGAAACTTTTGCCATTATCTTATTAACACGTATTAAATCGGAATGAGTCCTCGTAAAATTAAGGTTTAAAGCCCCGCCTAATCGATCACACATTTTCATCCAACATTGTCAGTTGTCAAACATAACGTTCGGTGGCTATAAAATGCACAAACAATGTTTGGACCAAACACTAGACAGAGTGAGTCCACAGAACGATTTTTTGCGTATTATCGCTAAAATTTCGACTTTAGGTGGTTCATTTGGTTGCTTTTTATCGGCTGTGCGCGTTTTGTTGGTTTTCGTAATGCGAAATGTTGGATGAAACTGTTTGACCTAGCTCAAATGTGGAATGCCATTTAAGAATAAATGCAATGTTGAGAGACGTGGCTAAACGTTCAAACAAGATGTTGGATGAAACTATTTGATCGTTTTCTGGTTGTTAAATTTCTTTTGGAACAAACACACGCGTCTTGTATTGTTTTCTTGTAATGTGTTAACGATTTGAGGTTTTTGAACCACGGTCCATTCATGTTGACTACTCTAAACTTCAAATACTCACTAATAATTCATGACTCAACAACCTATCACATCCATTAAAATTGGTCAAGTGCTCGTTATTTAAACCGCGGTAAAACACTGTCAAACTAAAAAGCCTGGGGGCGGCATTTGATTTCAGTCCCAGGAGGGAGCGGGGCTGATTGCATTTTGCTTCATTGATATTCTCTATATAAACATTTTGTCCTCATTAGTATTCTGTAAATATAGAATACTAATAAGGATGACGTTTTATAAAACAGCTTCTAAGAGATGAAATAGTGTAATGGCCAGCTGAATAAACAGAAATTACAAACAAAACAACTTTGATGCAATATTTAACCTTTTTATTCCAAAGTTAACATTTACGAATAGTTTATTAGGTAATATGGAACAGTACATAAACTTTTTCTGTTCAATATTGAACGTACAGTTTTTGAACACAGATCTTGTAAGCATTTCGGTGCTGACACTAAAGCGTTCGCGGAGGGTAAGTATCATACTTTCAAGATGAACTTCGTCAGCCAAACGTTAAGAGACTCTGCCGTCATGTCGCAAATGTTCGTTTCCAAATCTTGAATTGGAGACGTTTTCACAGCAGATCCGCTTTCTTCGTCACAGACTTTCTTATTTGTTCTTCCGGCCTGCCACTCCCCAAAAATCTTCATCGCCCATTTATTTACCTAACGGGTCGACTTTAGGACAGCATTTTCCAATATTTCTCTTTCTACCTCCGCGCTTTTTTGCTCACGAAACGTTTGGTTCGAAGCCATGTGGTTTTTGGTGTGCATTAATTAGTCACCAGAAAATGATATTCCCAGAGCGACTCCACGTAATGCGTGCTTGCTTCTTCAAATTTTTTTGTGCAACACGAAATTAAAATTATCACACCAGTACGCTAAACCAAAAATTATCGCAGAAGTACACTAAACAAACAAGTTCGCATATTCCCTAGAGATTTTCGCTTTTGAAGCTGTTCAATAAACTCGCGGGTCGTGTTTTATCGGGTTATAAAACAGTCCCGCTCGTTTATTAAACAGTACATAAAATATTCGCGCAAAGAAAGCCATGCGAAGTTGCTCAATACCAGAAATCGTGAAGCTCCGCTTTTAGGCTTGGCTAAATCTATATATTATTGGTACCTTATCAGTCAAGAGGAGAAGAGCATGGGTGGTTGAATGCTTTGATCTAAAGGCAAACTGATTATTGTGTAGAATTGAAAATTTCTCAAGAAAACTAATAATTCTATTGTACATTAATTTTTCAATTAATTTATTAAGTATGGAAGCAGGGAAATAGGTCTATATTTGGAGACTAAACAAATGGACCCTTTTCAGTTGTGAATTGGAACTACTCTGGCGACTTTAAATTGATCAGGCACCATACCAGTAGAAAATGAAATGCCGTTTAAAGTCTTAAGAAAGGAGATTGAAATACTAAATGGGCCACAAGCCTAGATTGAACTTAGAGGCATAATTATATTCTCAGTCTCAGTTGAATTAGTAGGTGATAAGAAAAAACTAGAGGCCTGGGGTTTATCTAAACAATACTTTTAGTTGATCACCAATAGCTCTATCATTTGTAATCTCTTGTTCATTAATAACTTGCTAGGCGAGGTGGAACCTTTTTGACTTTAGACATATTATTTGCTTTATTCCTTTCCAAATTTCTTTCGTTTTTGCTTTGTTGGTTACGAAATATTCTTTATAATAATTGATTTTACTTAGATTAAGTAGATGATTTAATTTATTTCGATAGCACTTAAATTTGGTATGGCTGTAACATGTACGTGTTTTCAGGTAGTGCTTATACAACCTATTTTTATTAATAATGGATGCTTTTAATCCCTGAGTAATCCAGAGCTTTGTTTGAAATTTAGATTCCTTTTGAGAGAGTGGCAAACCTGGTGAGGTGATTTAACGAGTCTTGTGAGGCTTGCGCATGATTTGCTTCTTCTCCTAATTATGAAAGCATGGCACTATTTAGCCCTTAACATATTCTTCCAGAAGTGAGGATGATATGTTGTCCATAGCAAACTCGATTGTTTACTCGATAAAGAGCGAGTACAGTATGTTCAGCTCTTCTGAAACTAAGCACTGTTTAGCATTAATAAATAAGTGCAATGTGCCTCAGTTTGCTTTCGCCCGCAAAGGGAAAACAAGAAGAAAGGCTGGCGTGGCTACATACCTCTAAAACGTTTCTCTCTCCCCCTGTCTTCGTGCTGTTTTCCCCTGTTTTCTTGCATACTATATAATAAGTGGATAGGCATATTAATGAGCGTCACTTTTACTTACCAGCGATTGGTTTATTGAAAACCCCATTATCTTCTCAAATTAAAAGACCAACGTTCAAACTTGAGACTCTGAGATTATCTTTCGATTTTCCGAAAGTTTTAACAGATTTGTCTGTAAGAATAAATTCTTAGCTAACTTTTTTTCACTTTTCACGTGTAAATTCTTAGCTAAAATTTCTTGTTTTCCGCTCCGTTAGTCACGCAATCGTTATGCAAAACGGATCTCAACTCTTCCCTCGATCCTATATTTGCATACAAACTCAAGAGAACAAGCCCATGGGACAGCTCTACCATCGAATAACAACAATGGAAGTTTGGAGCGCTTTATTTTCAACACTCGACTAATAAATGTTTTCGAACAACACGTTTCATGAGACATTATTCCTTTTATTAGCAAATACAAAAATGATTCCAATACACCGAGATTTGAAATGAATAAAAATACATTTATTGACAACGAAAGCTCCAAAAACTACGAAATGTTTAGCACAAAGTTTTAGGAAATTAGGATGTAAATCAGTTGTCTTCGTTACATTGAGAATACCAAACAATAACACTCAAGTCCCCTTAACAAGGTGATAACCTCCAATAGAACAACACGCTAGATATTGGTTTCAAATACATTTTTACTGAGAGCAAAACCATAGTAAACAGTCAAAGTAGGTCTAGTCCTCATCTTGTGGAATGGGTTGCTTCACATTTGAAAATCGATTAAGCAAGAATTTCCGCTTATCGATGGCTAGTTCTGTCGATTCTAGCCAATCGAATCCATCAGTATCTTTGAGATCTTTTTGGGTCTCCATCACTTTTTGGAAGGTGTAATCTTTCTTCATCGCTCGCATCCACTGCAGATACTCTAACAGTAATTTTCTCAGTTCTTTTCTGTAGAGAGGAAGGAGAGCGTTTTGCGCTTTAAGGTCAGGGACAACAACGGGCCACATCAACCAAAAGCCGTAGAAAGGCATTTTTAAGTGCATTATGGTGTTTGAAGTCATAAGCGAGAAGAAGTTCATCTCTTCGGATTCCCTAGCTAAACTTTTAAGTGCCCAAAAATGTTAGGGAACAAAATCTTCCCTTGAGGAAATGCAAGCTGAAATTAACTTTTCACGAGCTTTCTAGAGAACTGTTGTCTCTTTCCGAAAATACTAGCTGACTTTTTTGACTGAAAAAAAAAAAACAGCAATTACGACCTATCCGAAAACCTTAAGGGCTATGATTTCCCAATTTGGAATCTTTTAGGCCAAGTTTTAGTAACGAAAATCCGAGTGTACTCTTTAATCGACGCCGAAAACCCAAGGCGATTTACTCTCCGCAGAACAGATATCTACCGAAACTTGTCGTTGACTACCCCTGTAAGGTGAGCCACATTTTCCGAATCTCCGTTCCTTTCGTACCTATCGATCCCATGAAAGCATTCAGCTGGACCTCATTGAGTTCCTGAGCTTCATCTAATATGTGCGACCAAAGGATTTTAAACAAAATACCTAAAAGTATTTTGTTCCATTTTTTTTACTGTCGTCATTTTTTTTACTGTGTTGATTATATTTGTGATGCGATTTGCATTCCACTCGTTCCATTTGACGACGAAAATGAATCCATCAAAATCCTTTAAAATGAGCAAAGCACACGGAACGTCAGTCAAAGCTCTGTTTCGAAGCGGAAACCGAAAGGAAAAAGCTTACTCTTTTAACTCTCAATTTTTGCCCTTGAACATCTTTAACTCGAATTTTCGATGTCGCTCACGAACAGAAGTTGTTGGTATTGGCCAAAACCTATCTCCTTTATATGTTATTCTATTTCTCAGCCGACAGCAAGCTTTTCCTGCACTGAGATAGAATCAAGTCCCATCCTGCTGTGTGCTGTTTTCAACCAAACCGCCCTCTTCAGCACTTTACTTATATCGGCCAAAGCCTTTCCGAAAGAATTAAGAGTCAACCAAGAAACTTGTGCGCTCTTTTCATTTCGAGATACGCCGCTTACTCTAACGTTAACGTTTGCAACGCCCTAGGACTAACCCTATCCCTAACTCTTAACCCTAACCCAAATTCTAACCCTAACCTGAACCCCCAACGCGAACCCTAGCCTTAATTCTAAAGTTAACAATAACCCTTACTCTATTGAATGCTGTTTTCAAGTCGGACAAAATCTATGCGCGCTGACTTAAGTTTAACCAAGGCTGCTGTGTGGTGTTTTTAAGTCAACCAAGAATGTCGTGCACTGTTTTCCAGCTAAGGAAGCTTCTTGAGCATTATCAGTAATCAAAAACTGGTAATAAGCCCTACATTTAAGAAAAATGAACCATTTCCAAGTCGGATGGGCATCTTGTGTACTTTTTATGAGTCAAAAAGGGACATTGCGCATCCTAATTCAACAGAGACGTTCCTGTTGTCTTAATTCAGTTACGAGCATTTGGTGCTTAGTTTTCAAATAAAGAAAACCCTTGGGCATTGCTTGATGAATGTTAATAAGGAAGATATAGCTTTGATAAACAACACGATGTTTTTAAAGTTCAATTTTTAATGAAGACATGTTTCGGATGAGACCATTACCAGAAATCTGCGACATTTTGCTCCCGCGATTCAAAGGTATGCGGTTGCACGCTAGACACGCTTATTTGTATCGAGTTTCCAAGATGGCGGCCTTAAGCGGCCTTCACACGACAAACAAATGTTGGCCAACTCGCATTGAACAACACACGTTCACACGTCAAATGTGAGTTTGCCAACACGTAAAAAAGTTGGCGAGAATAGAGACAAGTTCTATTCGTCGCCAACAGTTTGCCAACATGTTGTTGTGGCGTCGACGTTCACACGCACCAACTTGAGTTTGCCAATGCGAGTTGGCCAACATTTGTTTGTCGTGTGAAGCGGCCTTTAGAGCGAAGAGAGCGACTAAATATTAATTTCAAATTATTTAATGATCTGTGTTCCGCTGATCTATTAAGTGAGCCGCGAAAACAAACAAGCAAAGGAACGTCTAAGATGTACCTCATCGAAAGAGTGATCAGCAAAGACAGGGGAAAAAGGTACGTGATTCAAACATTCGTTTTGTGTTTATCAGCAAATGGAACAACATTTGTAGTTAAACTTTTGCTCCCTATTTCCAATTGATAGGGAACTGAATATTTCATTCAATGAAAGGATTGGCCGGTGTGGACCTGTAGCTGGGAACCAGTGGAGAATTTAAATGCATTTGCAGTGAGGTGAGTGAAGTAAAATATAATTTGATAGATACATGTGGATAAGTTAACTTAAGTGAAGTGTCGTTTTTGGATTTGTCACCTAAATAATCTTGTGGAAGCCAAGTAGAAAAGATAAGCGAAAAGCTCAAAATGCAATCCCTCTGTATCAAAGGATATATTTTATGTTGGAATTTATGCTTTTTCAGTGTAAGTTGTTTGAAAGGCTTCCTGGCTATGCTAAAATTGAGCCACATATCAGTCAAATATAATAATTTTCTCTCAAATATGAGAGCCAAATAGTCTTTTCTCTGTCATCTTAAGAGTTATACTGAGCCAACCATAGCAAGGTGGAGACTGGAGGCAGCAGCTGCAACATTTGTGGAAGCTGTATTGGGTATTTTGAAGTGCAAGTCTGCTCGTGTTGTTTACACCACCTCCTTAAATTTGGATCATGACATAGTCAGACACATTTTTAAAGACAAGGGGACGATTGCCCCAGATGGTTTCAGTTTGTACATGAAAGAGGATTTTTCAAGGTCCGGCCTTTCTCCATGTTGGTATTATTACTGTGATGAACTAGGTGAAGGTCTGTCATTTGGTTCTCCTATGAAATTAAAAACAAAGCTAGGATTTCAGTCAAAACGTTTTATTGTAAATAATAGCGGTTGCCTTGAGAAGGGACTTATTCATTCTGAAAAAATTATTGTTGTTATCAATCGGAAAGCCTGCACTAAGAATACAATCACTTAATTAAAAAAAATTTGAGGAGCAGGAATTTCTATTTTTTCATGTTTTGTTTGAGTTATATCTGTAAAATGGCAATATTGTTGCTGTATATTTGTCTCAAATATTTTCAGGAAAAAATCAAATGTTTGAAAAATATTGAATGACAAATATTCTTAAGGCATTTCTATTTTCCTTTATAATCAACAAATAAATTGTTTATGAAAAGTGTCATTTGTTATAATAATTTAAGAGGAAAAAGGGGCATGGATTTTTTCAATACTCAGTCGCTAGTCTTTAAAATGTCAATCAGTTGTCTGCAATGGCAAATGTAAACAAGCTCCCACATTCCCAGTTGAAAGAGCCCTCATTACAGTGAACATGAAGGCGTGTGCTATTTAGAATATCACTACATGAACTTGCTTCAATATCTTTTGCAAATAAAATCAATTTGCAGCTGAATGATTCATTTATATAACAATGCAATAACTATTATCATTAACTTCAGACACCAGCAGGTTCAGGCTATGTGTTTCTTGTTTCAGATGGGTTGTTCCTTTGTTTTTTTCTTGTTTCCATTATCCCCTCTTCCCAATATTCATTGTCCTTCTTGTCGTACTTTTTCTTTTTCTCAGTTTGTTGAAGTTCCATCTGCCTAGATTCTAGAGGTATGACATCTCTGGCCGCGTCCCATTTGTTAGACTTTTGAAAATAGGTTCTTTCCGCATCATCATTGTTCTTCTCCACTCCCTGTCCTGTGAACTGCTTCAAGTTCGAGTGGCGTTTAATAACAATAGGAACATGATATGCTAGTGAAAGCATGTATGGTGTAATTCTAGTTTTTGTATAATTAAGCCTTGTTGTAGCAAGCGAGCAAAAAAGGTCAATGGATTTCTTCCCTTTTTCTAAAATTGCTCCATATTGATTTGGTGTTGTATTAAAATCACTAATCATTTGATAAAGAGAAATAAATCCATCCAGAGTTTAATGACAGTGTCTTTAGTTTCAGGAAACAGAATATCTTTAACTTGTAATAATGTTATCTTCAAGCTTCTTCTCTATACTTATAAAGCACTTCATGGTCTGGCCCCTGATTACTTGGCAAATCTCTTAACTTTCTATGAACCTGTCCGCACCCTCCGTTCCTCAAGGTCCATCAATCTGTCTGTCCCAAGATCTAGAACCTCCACCTATGGCGACAA
Organism: Pachyseris speciosa; assembly: GCA_016490735.1. Taxonomy (NCBI): domain Eukaryota; kingdom Metazoa; phylum Cnidaria; class Anthozoa; order Scleractinia; family Pachyseridae; genus Pachyseris; species Pachyseris speciosa. The sequence continues at coordinate 74,181 of JAEMWC010000680.1, forward strand.
ATCCTTTGCGTGTGTATCCCCTAGGCTTTGGAACAAACTTCCTGATTTCATAAGATATTCCGAGACCTTAGATTCCTTTAAAACCTGGCTCAAGACACACCTTTTCAAAATTGCTTTTAACCTATAGTAAATTTTTGATCTTATTCTTGTAATTACTTTAAATCTTATGTAAAAGCATTAGACTTATGTATAATGCGTTTTTGAGAACTGTATTATTATTGTTATTATTATTATTATTATTATTATTATTATTATCATTAATTGTGCTGAAAGAAGTTTCGTGAGTTTTTCCTGTCTGATCCTATCAGGCTTGTCCATTCGTAGGAGCCAGATCCTTTGCCGTCGGCATTTTTTATCTCCCAAACTGAGAAGGGGATGCCTATGTTATTAATGGTTTCTACTAGCCTATCGAGATAGAGACCCTTTTTATCTTTCCTGCCTTTCTGAAAATCGTCTTTGGAGTCTCGCTGCATGACCTCTAGCATAAGATTTTCATTAAGTCGATCTGTTACCCTCATCATGAGATGTAACTCGTCTAAAACTACATTGTCCAGTCCAATTTCAAAGAGTGAATTGTTAATACTGGGATGCTTTTTCCTGGTCAAATCCGATTTTATGAGAGCCAGAGTTCTCTTCATTTCAGCATCATTGTAGAACTCTAGTGGTTTGGAAGTATCCCACCTCTGAACTTTCTGTATGAGACACCAAAGGCATGAATAATCCGAGGTTGCCCCACTGAGTCCCATAACCATCAGCAGAAATTTGTAGTCTCCTCCAATAAAAAACTCTGTTTTTACTTTCTTTCCATCAACCTCAATATACCGATTCTTGATAGTTTGGTTGATCTCAGCAATAAGTAAAGAGAAGGAATGTTTTATAGCATCATACTTTTCAGGGCTACTAAAAATTCCAACAGTTTTGTTCCCTCTTCACCACTCTTCCCAAACTTCACCAGTTTGTAGAAGGGAAAAAGATAAAATCATAAAATTTGAGCTTCTTGTCATTTTGGCTCCATCTCCACTGACTTTAACTTTAAGGGATTCATATGGATTGTGAGCAGGATTGTTTGAGAGGTAATCTTTTATGTGTCTTCTTAGACTTTCCTCAAACGGTATCTTAGCACCATGATATTTACCAGGAATCTGTTCAGTTGTGCAGAGATTATTTAAATCTGATCTTTTTTGTTTTATGAGGTAAGATTTAGGCAAACCCTCACAAACCATTGAAAACTCGTGGTAGAACTCATCACTTGTACAAAATGTTTCCATTAAATATAGAACCTGCTCAATTTTTTCATCATCTTCTTGCCAACCTGGCTTCCACGGCAATGGAAAAAAATTTCTGTCAATTGGATATCACTCCTTTTAATTAGAAGACTTTTTCTCAAAATGGCTCTCTTACTAGTAACAAAGACTCATACAAGTAGCTTTTCTTCTATAAAATGACTTGTTTAAGTTTCATGTCCATCACAGCTCTAGAAGAAGATATCGCTTTCAAGTAAACCTGGATAGCACCGAGCAGGTGATTAAATTCAATCATGGGTATCACATCACAGGTAGCTTTGGGCATATCATTCGAATTTTCTTCCGGCTCTCCGTTGGTATTTAATCTGTTTAGAGTCACCTTCATTTCTTGATTATCTTTTTCGACACATTGCTAAAAAAATATCAATGTTAAAAAGCAATAAAGACCAATTATGAAAAAACTGATGAAGCTATATTGGTATTGTCGCACTGTTTGTCTTATTTCCACCGCCTTAAAATCTAAAATAAAGATATCTATCTCTTCCTGCAAGCTTTATCCCTTTCAAAACTTCAAAACGTTGAATTTTACCCATACATCCATACTTTGAAACAAAATAGGTTTTGACACTTCTCCAAGTGTAATATGAAGCTTAAGAAACATCCACTTAACTGTTTCCTGAAAGTTTATTCAGACCTTTGACAGTTGCATGGTTGTTAATTATTCGTACGGTGAAAATATCGAGGCGTCGCAAACAGGGTGGATCATAGCTAATAAAATTTAAGACGTTCTCAAGCTTAAAATAATCATCACTTTAAAAACACAAGAATGCCCAATCTGCAGTCTTGAGCGGGTGAAATGATGAAAGAGGTGATAAAAAATTCTAAACTTTAGTGTGATGAAAAGAATACAGCAGAAGAAAATCATGGAAATAGACTTGTATAATGTATTCTCAAGTTTCCTATCACAAAATAAAGTGCTATCTGTAAGGCTTAGTTTTTTCGGTTGTCAAGTTCACAGCCGCGCTGCGATTCACCTTCATTTAATTAACATCTTCGGCAAACCAGCAAAAATAACAAATGTTAAACGTTACGAAAACAATTTTTGACAAAACTGATTAATTTACCCTGGCTTTGTCCCACTGTTTGTCTTACCATCTTTTCGTTACAACAATAATGAAACAATAATAATTCACAAAGGTTACCATCATGATGTTCTAACTTTTATTTCCTTGCTAAATTTTCTATAAAATTCTCAAATAAAAAAATCTCTCCCTCCATTTAAGTTCATTTCTTTCAAAATTTCAGAACGTTAAATTCTATCCACAGAACCCTACCTAACACCCACTTTCCTCAAAGTTTGTGGAGCTTCGCGGGTGGCTGTTCATAACTCATGCGGCTTACCGAATTAAATTATAGCAAAAGTGACAACTGCGGTTCATTTCATGCCTGTAATCTAATCTCTAATCATTAGAGCCCTAGGTTTAATGTATTTCCGTGTCATGTTCCCTATATTGAAATACCGACTACTACCTCAAAATGCTTCACTCCCAATTTACTTCGGCGAGGCACTTGCGTTGCTAAATTCTAAAGGCAATCTATCCTCACAATTTTGCTAAGAGAAGATACATTTCTCCTAGACACAGCTCTTTGCCACAATAAATCGAAAGGATTTCAGGGCGTCACAAGAACATTTTATATTCCATTTTGAAACAAAACAAACTTCAGTGGAAGTGAAGAGTTCCTTGAAGGGGTTTGCAGCAGATGGCCGCCTTAAGCTTCTCAGTGTTTCTGAAATTCTTTCTTGTTTCAGTTTCGATCGTCGCCTCATGTTCAGCCGTTCAAATTCCTAAAGGTAGAATACTTTGTTTTGTTTTCATTGACTTGATTCCGCTTGCTATCCTTTTAAAAGCTTGGGATGTTAATAAAATACCTGCCTGTTAGTGAGACGGATGTTTTGTTTACTTTCTTCCTCAAAACAGTCTCTCTCTTTTATTTCAGTGATTGAAGTTAACAAAGCTATAAACCGCGGAAGTCCAACTCATGGTTTGGGATATGCCGGTTTTAAGAAGGACGCATATTCTTATTTGAATATCACCTGCCTTGGTGATAATCTTCTTGATAACACAGGCGAATGTGGGCTGGCCTGCTTGAAAAACCCATCATGTTTCTCTTTCAACGTGGCTGCCTTCCCAGATGTCAATGAAAAGCTTATGTGTGAGCTCCTACCATCGGATAAATATAACAACTCTGAAAAGTTAGTTCCCAGTCAAGACCATCACCACTTCAGCATCGCGGTAAGTTAACTTTGTATTACATTTATTATATCACTTGAAAGAGAAGAAAACTTTAGTTTAAAATATAGTTACCTTTTAGAAAATTAAGTTAATGCATATATAACTGTAGTACTTTCGTCCTGGCACGCTTGTTGTGTAGTTTGAAATGAAACCCAATTTATTTATGTCCGCCATGTGATCCCCTGCTATGTCGATACTGTTAAATTGCTGGAAGACTATTTCGTATACAGCTGGAAGCCAAAAGAGGAAAGACCCAATGCCGCTGCAAACGCCTTGAGGGATTTTTTTTTTGTACGATTCTAGCCACCAGCTGCGAATGTCAAAGTAGTGCAAGCGCTCTATAAGCAAGTGCTTTATAAGCGATGGGATTACATTTCTACTATAATATTGCTATATTTTAAGCTAGGCATTATAGATTACTACATTATAAGGTAAAAGGTACAGTTATCATGTAGTTGCAAGTTGAAAACAATAATGTTAGATTAAAAAAACACATAATAATCAAGAACAAGCGAAACAACTGGAAAGTAGAGAGGAGAGAATTTGTATTAATGTTATCGCTCGCAGACGGGAATCGAAGACACATTTTGGTGGGTCAAGAATGAGAAGGGAATATATTGGCAAGGCTTGGATCAGCGGGGCCGGGTTGCCTCATGCCTGTGCTGGAAGGCGGGCATGGTGGCTGTCATAATTTCCTGGGGCCAGGTTAACCCAGTCCAGCAGTAGAACGACATGCCCTCTATCTGACGGGGATTCACCACAAGGCTGAAGACTATGCGCAACCATAGGAAACCAGCAATAACTGGGAGGGTGGAAGGGATAAATGGAGCAACAGTTCAATTGGACAATGGCAAAATTAATGTAATGCACATTGTGAAGTAATGAAGCACTTTCAAATAAGGAAAATGCCAGTTTGGCGGACAACGGCACGAAGAGCTGTAAGCTCAAGGGTGATTGCTTGCTAACATTAACTTTAATTTTATGCTAAAATATCATTATACGGCTATAAGCGAGGTATATAGCTACAAGATACATTAGTTACTGCTACTGAATTTCAATATTAGAGAATGGGCGTCAACATAACAGTTAGAAGGAACTTATGAATTTTTCTTTTAAATGCTCTTTTCATGAGCTTACGCCAGTCGGGGTGTAGACAGTTCCGCAATCTCGTACCAAACGTAAAGATCGACGACTTGCAATGACATGCAATCTAGATTTCTGTACATAAAAATTCTCTGCGGAAGAGAACTGCGTATTATATGCATGAACGTCAGATGAAAGATTAAAAAGACTTAATAACACCCACAGACTTAAACACCCACAGTAAAAGGCAGCTAGGAGGTATAGAGTGTGACGTATCTGTACCTCTGTCAGTCGCGTAGACCTTGCGTATTTTAAGCTTCGATCACTTCTGCCGTGCTTTCACTTGCTCGACGAATTCTATACAAATTTCGCCTTGAGATATGCTTAAAATACACTGTCAGACTCCTCTGGAGTCAGTGATTGAACCGAGTGATAGTTGGCTCAGTGCTTTGTGAATAGTCCGTAGCGTGCGGCATCGCTGGTGTAAAATGCGAGGGAGAACTCCGTTGTTATAAAAAGCTTATATTGCATATAAACGACACAGTAAAAATATACTGCCAGACTCGTTGCCGAAGGTGATCATTTAACTGAGTGATATTTGGCTCAGTGCTTTGTAGTATGAAGTCAGCGTGCGGTATCGCTCGTATAAAATACGAGGGGGTACTCCGTTCTTGTAAAAAGCTGATGTTGCATGTATTATACTAAAAGGGCACAGTAAACTGATTTAGCGTCTGAAAATCAAACTCCTTTCAGTTTCCATTCAGACAGATCGACCCATGAAGACGGTCAACCAGCCGGCTTCTTACAGTGCATTTACTTTGAAAAGTTGCCGTCTGCCAATACATTATTTCGTCTAATTCAAAGCTGTTATATGCAAAGTAACTGATACCATTTACGATTTCTTTGTAGTCAAAGTGTAGCAGTTGGCCTTGTGAGAACAATGGCAAGTGTGTGCCACTCTACGAGGAGAACAGCTATGTGTGCGTTTGCACAGAAGGATTCACTGGGAAAAACTGCGAAACAGGTAAGAAACTTTGTGTTGGACACATTGGTGACGGACTAATTTAAACTAACTAACTAATAATAATAATAATAATAATAATAATAATATTTATTTATATGGCGCAAATTCAATTATACAATTTTCAAATGCGCCTCACATATATCAAATCAACTCTAAATAAATCAAATCAAATCAAATGTTGGTTTTTGTGGAGAGGGGAAAACCGGAGTACCCGGAGAAAAACCTCTCGGAGCAGAGTAGAGAACCAACAAACTCAGCCCACTTGTTGGTTCTCTACTCTGCTCTGAGAGGTTTTTCTCCGGGTACTCCGGTAACTAAACAATGATACATATTATATATGAATGAGTCTGTTCCATTGGAGAAAACCTGGCTAGTTTGAGATTCAGTTAACTCAGTGTTAACGATGGTTTATGTTGCAGACGTAAACTATTGGATAGCAACTCGTGTTTGAAGAACCAGCTGGCAAGCTCTCTTTTGGGTCTCACGCGAGATTTCTTTCGGACGCAAGTCTTGCGAGTGGCGAGCGAAGCAAGCGGTGATTCTCGCTTCGCCCGCCACTCGCGCCCAAAACAAATTTTGCGTGAGGGCCCAATAGAGAGCTTGCTCGTAGGCTAGTGTTTGAACAGTGGTCCTTTCCGCTTTGGTAACTCCAATGTTTACCACGGTCATTCCTTAAATGTTTATTAACAACTCGGGAAGAATCCAATTTCTGCAAACCTCCCTCACAAAATTTGTCGCTATTGTTCCACCAATTTCTTGTAAGGGAGACGTCCCACATCAATTAAATTATTCAGTGGAAAAAAAACAAAAGAAAAGAAAACAGCCTCTTGAAAAACTCCCAAAACTACATGGCACTCGCTGAGATGTTAGATTTAACTTGAGAGAGCTTAATCGTTCACTGCATTTTGAAAATGTAATGAACGATTGAGCCCTCTTAAGTTAAATCTCCTCTTCCTCCGGTTTGGATATACAGTCAACTCTCTCGTAGGCGACCACCCTGGGTGCACGACAGAGAGGTCGCTTACGGGAGGTGCTAGCTTACGGGAAAAATCAACAAAATAAGCCCAATACTGGATTGACTGCAATTACATAAAGATATTACCTTGTCAGCTACAATTATGCAAATATAAACTAAGTTATAATATTTTTTACATGCAACACTTTTCGGGAAAACTACAATACAATGTACTTTGATTCTTCTACTGTAACATTTTGCAACAGATCACTGTAAGAATTCCTGTTTACCTCACAATCTAATTATCGCCATCTTCTTTGTATGTAAACTATTATTATTTGTAATCAGACCGTTTAGCGTTATTTAAAACTGAACTTTTGTCACTTATTAGTTAAGATTTTCTAGCGATCATACGCGATCATTTTGGGTGATCGCTTACCGAAAACAGAAAACAAAAGAATATGTGAAACGTCTGGTCTAAAACTTGGTCGCGGTCGCTTAAGAAATTTGAGTAGTGGTCGCTTGCGAGAGAGCTCTTGAAACAGTATTTAACTGAAAAACAAAACGGTTATTTGCAAAGTGGTCGTTTACGGAAGGTGGCCGCTGACGAGAAATGAGAGAGTTGACTGCAGTTAAAGTTTAGAATGGGATGCGACTAAAAAATATTGTGGCTGCTTACCATTTACCAAAAAAAAAAAAAAAAATTCCGGAAATTTCGGTTGAAATGTAAATGAAAAGCCTATTTTGGTCTTCCCAATGGAAAATTTCCGGGCAAAACGGACTCTTTTGAAAGGTAGACCAAAATTTCCAAACGGATTTGTGCATTCTATTTGCTCATTTCTACCATTTCCAGGCCTTTCGGATTGGATCGTTGTAAACCCGACCGTTTGTGTAAATGGAACACGCAAGTCCCACGAAAATTTTCATTTGGGTGTTTCATGCGTACCATTTACTACAACCGTCGACCAACCAATTTTTTTTTTTTTTTTTTGCGTTCACAACAATTCCGCAGTTTATATATGATTTATTTCATCATTTACACTCATTTCTTTCATTGAACATATGAACCCACAATTGACCTGCTCCCAAAGTCAGTGGCTTCATAGCTCAGTTGGTTAAAGCATTGCACCGTTATCGCGTGGTCACCTCTTCAAACCCCGTTGAAGTCCTGAATTGTTTCAGGCTTCTTTTCGCAATTGCACCAATTGCGTACTGAGACTGCGAGGACCATTCTTTCATATGATTTATTTCATATATCATTCACACTGTTCTTATTCTAGAAGTAGAAATTCTGAGCCTGGATCGTCTGCTTGCGACTCTATCTCTAGATCCAACTGTTGCTCGTCAGGAATCTCGACTCTACCAGTACTGCTCCCTGCGCGCAGGTCTCTGCAGGGTCTACGCACCACACTGAAGGGATTGTAGATGACTTGTTACATAATAATAATAATAATAATAATAATAATAATAATAATAATAATAATAATAATAACATCATTTATATAGCGGATATATACTGAGCTCTATACCGCTTTACAGTTATAAAATAAATATCTAAACTAAATATATAATAATTTAAACTAAATTAAATGTGAACTTAAAAATCATCTAAAAGCAATTCTAAAAAGATGAGTTTTTAAGCGTGATTTAAACGCAGTCACTGAAGGACTTAGCTTAATTTCAGAGGGCAGATCATTCCATAACTTAGGGGCGCCGACTTAAGTTTTAAGACGTGCTTTAGGGACTTCCAAGAGATGTTTTCCAGTAGATCTTAAACTCCTTGGTGGATTATAGCCGACTAAAAGCTGACTTATGTAAGGAGGTGCTAAGTTATTAAGTGCCTAGTATGTCAATAATAAAACTTTAAACACCATTCGCTGCTCCACCGGAAGCCAATGCAACGCTATAAGGAAACGACTTGCGTGCGCAGCTGTAGGCTGTCGAGCTACAAGGCGCGCAGCGCAATTTTGAATGCGCTGAAGCTTGATGATCAGACACTTTGGTGACCCAATGAGCTGCGAGTTGCAGTTGTCTAGTTGACAAGTAACAAAGGCATGAACAAGAGCTTTTGTGCTTTCAACATAGGAGCAGGGTTTCTCGTTAGGACTTTTCCGAGCGTCTTCCACCCTCTTTGCTGCTCCAACTTCACTTGAACGTAACCGAGTCTCCTAGCTGTAGATCAGGAAGGGCCCGCTCTCCATGTTTCTTGCCTCAGTAGGCAAAAGCTATTACATTATAGGAGAGATGTTGAGATGATCAAACAATTGGCCTGCTTTAATTAGACTGAAGGTGAAACAAGGAACATAAAGCAAATTACATACCAGGATTTCTGTGGACTGAAATGAAAGCAAACGACTTCGCCGCGCTCTCTCATTCGTCTTTTGCGTAGCCTAATCTCTCGCATGATGACAATCTGAAAATGTTAGCTCAGGCCCGTAGACAGCTTTTTGCATGGGGAGATACGTTCAAGCACTGAAGGCTGGAAGTTAGGAGCGCAGTAGACCCAACTTTCTATTGAGATCCGAGGACATACTCCCCTCGGAAATTTTGAAAAATTTGGCCGTTGAAGACATCATTTCGTGCGTTTTGAAGGATGTTACATAGAAAGTTAGAAAGTCGAGATCAAACTCAAAATGTCAATACTTAAGAAAAATTTCTTGGCCGAAATGGATTTTGTGTTTAATCGTTGAGTAGTGTGCCAAGCTCAAGCCTCCTTGAATGCTTCTGGGCAAACATATCTACCGCTTCGCATTAACGAGAGAGCCTACCTTGAGCTGTGACGGCTCTGTTGTAAATGTGAAGCCGTCTTAGAGTACTTGCGCTCCTTTCACACTCGCAGTTGGTAGCTGGAATTGTGCAACAAATCTCGTTCAAGAAGACTTAAGAATTTGGGTACAAATCCCTCAACCTAAGGCTTTTGCAGAGGTATTGGATCTTTCCTTTTTTGGCTTCGAGCTGTATCCGAAATAGCCTTCTATCAAATTAATTGTATCGACACAGCAGGAGATCACATGGGCGACATAAAATGAAAACGATTCAATAAACTGGGTTTCATTTCAATTTTCACCAGAAGCAAGTCAGGAAGCACGTACTACAGCTACTTAGCGTTTACCTTTATTGTACCTTTTGTTACCTTGAGCTGTGACGGCTCTGTTGTAAATGTGAAGTCGTCTTAGAGTACTTGCGCTCCTTTCACACTCGCAGTTGGTAGCTGGAATTGTGCAACGAATCTCGTTCAAGAAGACTTAAGAATTTGGGTACAAATCCCTCAACCTAAAGCTTTTGCGGAGGTATTGGGTCTTTCCTTTTCTGGCTTTGAGCTGTATCCGAAATAGCCTTCTATCAAATTAATTGTATCGACACAGCAGGGGATCACATGGGAAAATGAAAACGATCAATAAACTGGGTTTCATTTCAATTTTCACAAGAAGCAAGTCAGGAAGCACGTACTACAGCTACTTAGCGTTTACCTTTTTTGTACCTTTTGTTTTGTTGTTGTTGTTGTTGTTGTTTTTTTACCGGAGCCTGTAACTGGTTGCAGAGAGAAAACAGAAACAACAAAAAACAGCGAAAAAAACGGCGAAAATCTCATGGGGAAACGTTATAATACGTCCACTTCCATTCACAACATAATAATATGCACTCTATATATATATATATATATATATATATATATATATATATATATATATATAAGAGTGCATATTATTATGTTGTGAAAACATAGAAAACATTGTTTTCGCTCTTCATTTGTGTTATTTATATATATATATATATATATATATATATATATATATATATATATATATATATATACACTATCACAAATGAAGATAACCCACATGTTTTGTTCCACACCTATATTTCGACCACATAAAGTGGTCTTCATCAGGGTAAAATTACAGTTACCACCGCACGCGTCATACTACTTTTAAAAGTGTAAACTTAAACAGCCTCGCGCGCGCGCATCAACAAACGATCTCCTCCCCGCGCGCAAAATGCCATTATAAACAATCAACAAATTACGTGCGTCTGGAACGCCTGTTCTGACCGAAGAAAAAGTCATTGTCATTAAGACCATAAGGACTCAAAGTATTAAGCTTATATGCCCATTGGCCCTCCTTATCCCTCAGCTCCTCTTCCCCATTGACCCTGTCTATCAACTGAATGTTCATATCATCCAAACCGCTATGTCCATTACTCCAAAAGTGTTTATACAGTAGGTCGTCATTCTCCCGCTGTGCCTCATTCAATCTTGCATGGCGTCTTATTCTGGATTTATGGTTGTTAAACCTTATTCTAAACTTTGTAACAGTGGACCCCACATACTGTACTGAACACCTGTTACATGTGATCAAGTAAACCACATTACTTGAGTTACAATCAAGACTATAGTTAATAGAGTACTTCCTGTCATTATGAGTACACACAAAACAGTCCTTTTCCTCTAAATACCTACAGACTTCACATCGACTTGATTTACATTTACACGTTCCTCACTCATTTTCTGCAGAACCACGGCTTTTTATCTTCGCACGCACCAGATAGTCCCCCAAACTTTTAGGTTTTCTGAATGCCACCAAAGGGATATCCTTGATGGCTTTTTTACATCGATCCGATGACTTCAAAATGGGATGTAGCTCTCTGAGTATTTTACTTATGTTCGGCAAGCCAGGATGGTAAGTTACCACGAAAGGTGTTTTTGTATGACCAGAGAAGAGGCTTTTAGAAGTAAACAGCAAACACGCAGTGCAAAAACACCTTTCGTGGTAAACGACCATAAATCCAGAATAAGACGCCATGCAAGATTGAATGAGGCACAGCGGGAGAATGACGACCTACTGTATAAACACTTTTGGAGTAATGGACATAGCGGTTTGGATGATATGAACATTCAGTTGATAGACAGGGTCAATGGGGAAGAGGAGCTGAGGGATAAGGAGGGCCAATGGGCATATAAGCTTAATACTTTGAGTCCTTATGGTCTTAATGACAATGACTTTTTCTTCGGTCAGAACAGGCGTTCCAGACGCACGTAATTTGTTGATTGTTTATAATGGCATTATGCGCGCGGGGAGGAGATCGTTTGTTGATGCGCGCGCGCGAGGCTGTTTAAGTTTACACTTTTAAAAGTAGTATGACGCGTGCGGTGGTAACTGTAATTTTACCCTGATGAAGACCACTTTATGTGGTCGAAATATAGGTGTGGAAAAAAGCATGTGGGTTATCTTCATTTGTGATAGTGTATGTTTCTTCATGAAGATTAACTGTTTGTGACTGATGATTGTGAAGAGTTTTATATAATCCTTTAGGCTTTTAGGGCGACGAAATGCCACCATAGGACATTCTTTAATGGCCTTCTTGCATCTGTCAGACATATGTAATAAGGGATGCAGATCTCGAAGTATTTCCCCTATATTCGGCAATCCAGGGTGGTAAGTCACAACAAACGGCGTCCTGTTATTTTTCTTTTTTTCTTGAGCCGGCGTTAGTGCTTCATTTCTGTTAATCCCCTTAGCCCTTCGAATTTGTCGACGTACAAATCTCTCATCGTACCCTCTAGTCACTAAATATCCAATTAATTCAGCAGCCCGGTTGTCGAATATCTTATCCGACGAACAAATTCTCCTCAGTCTAAGAGCCTGGGCATAAGGAATTCCTTCCTTACACCCCCTCGGGTGACAAGATCTAAAGTCGAGGTATTGATGTTTATCCGTGGGTTTCACGTACAAATCTGTCGTTAGAATTCCATTACTATTGATCACCTTTACATCAAGAAAGTTTACCCTGTCCATAGAACACTCCCAAGTAAACTTGATAGTGTCGTGCGCACTATTTAGATACTCTAAAAAGTTCTTGAGTTCTTCTTCTCCAGCAGTCCAAACCATAAAAATGTCATCAATGAACCTAAACCAAATGTAAGGTTTCGTGTGATATCCATCAAGAAGGCTTCTCTCTTTAAGTAACAACAACTTTGAATTTAATGGTGAGAATTATTTACAGAAGTTGGGAACAGCTATAGGCACCAGGATGGCTCCATCATATGCGAACTTGTTTATGGACAGATTAGAGAGAAGCCTTCTTGATGGATATCACACGAAACCTTACACCTGGTTTAGGTTCATTGATGACATTAGCACTCGAATTAGCTGATTATCCTGTGACATTGAGTTTTGTTGGCTTCTCTGCCTGAAGGAAATAATGGTCTACTAGAAAAATCACAGACTGCAGATGACAAGCAGCGTTTGAAGCAATTTGGCAGTTATATATTTCAGTCACTCACATTAACCTTTCTCACTGAGAGTCCCTCTTGCTGGTTGCATAACATATAAGAATAATCGCAATCTAACACATAAATTATTGAGAAATTGAGGTTTTGGCATTAATACGACATATACACTATAAAGTTGTACCCTTCTTGTGATTTTTCTTAGACGTTGACGAGTGTTCTACCAACTCACACAGTTGTGATATTAATGCCGTGTGCAATAATATCCAAGGATCCTACACTTGTACATGCAGTGTTGGATATTTGGGAAACGGGAAAACATGTACTGGTAAGTTACTGCAGTTGTCAACTTACTTTCTTACAAATGCCCAGCGATGACAGGCATGAAGGTTTTGCGCAATTTGCTTTCAATATTGATAGCTTCGCTACGGTTCGGCTTGTGATTTGAGCCACTCATATTAGCCTTCGTTACTGAGACTACCGGCTCCGTCTTTATTGTCCTCAAAGACGAAGACAAATCTTCCCATTACCTAGAGCCTGTCCTCTTGCCTTCTTCAGGTTTTTCAGTATGTTTGGTGCTCTATACCACGACATGATATAGAAAACTAAACAAGCAGATTATCGAGAAAATACAGCTCATACCAACATCCGCATTGAAGACAATGTATTAAATACTTTCACTCTCCTTATAATTTTTTGGTGGTATACCCAAAGCGGAAAGATTTTTCACACAGTTTACTGGTATTTAAAGGGAAACTGACGGGAAAATTAGCACCTTTTTTTTTCTTTTGTATAAAATCTTTATAGCACAAATAACAATTCTCAGAAAAAAATTTAACTCTATCGCCAAAAATAAATTAATTACAAATTTTTCTTTTCGCTAATTTGGCGGCCATTTTGAAAAAGCTTGGTTTAGAGGTCACGTGGGGTCTTTACGTCACACGTGTGTAAGGCTTATCAGTACTTGGTTGCAATAAGAGAAAAACAGTTAAATAGGCGATACTGCCAAGAGAATGCAGTACGGTGATATCGCAAATTAAGCGGGTCTTAGTTGTAAGTACGTGAAAGTTATCAAATGTATTTGGTAAAAGCGGCAAACGAAATTTCTCACATCGCTCCTCAGAGGTCAACAACTTGGTGCATATATTTTTCGTTACGTATCTTAAAACACGCACATCACATTCCCGAGTGCAAACTTTTATCTCGGCTTGACGAAAATAAAAATAATTCAGTTATCTTTAGTTGTTCTCAACTTTAGTAATTTCAAGGCAGAAAGGGGATTGTGTTCTCGAACATAGTCTCCAAAGGTCACAAGCTTTGAACAACGCAGCAGTCTGAAGGCAGCCCAGATTCGCGACGGCTTCTGGTTTCTTTTCTCGTTACTCATTTAGCATTATCTCAAATACTGATTTTACCCAAGCCTATAAAGACGTCGACGTAAATTTATTTGTCTGCCGGTCTAAATACATATAAAATGAGAAAGGAATTCAGAATTGTGATTGTGGCTGCTGCGAGGAACTCCGTACAGACTTTAAGTTGCGTAACAAGATATCAAATTGCTTGTGCACGTATTTGTGAATCGTGGCTTTTCTGAATGATGATTTGTCGATGACTCATGATTATTTCTCATTATTGAGCACGATTCAAGGATCAGCTATGAATACACCCTTTCCTGTGTTGCTTCTTCATTCAGCCATTTACGTGAACACTTATAAAAAAAAGTGGTTGATTCCAGTAAAGTAGTCGCTGTTATAGCGCAAGTTGAAGTGGTTGTTATTGACTGTACGACTGAGCTATGACCGTACGTGTAACGGGTAAACACTACATAACTGTAAAAGCGAGGAAAAGCAGCATAATGGCCGACGGTAAACAAAAAAAGAAGGGAAAGGGAAAGAACAGGAGAGAACCTGGTGAGCGTTGCAGCGTAATGTTCTACAGTAACACAAACGCAGATAACGTTAGCCTCCACCAGTTTCCAGGCGAAGATGAAGAACCGCGACGGAGCAAGTGGATTGCGTTTGTACAAGCGAAAAGAAATGACGACTGGATCCCTGGTACTGGCCACATATGTAGCAATCATTTTGCAGCAGATTGTTACGACGGATGGGGCGCGAAACTGGCTGGATTTTCGACGAAATTAGTATTAAAGAAAACAGCTGTCCCTACGATTCAAGTTACTCCAACACCTGAGCAACTCGACGCTGCCCGTAGTCTTAAAAGAAAGCATCCAGAACAGAGACCTAAACAGGGCAAAGGTAGTAAGCATGACGAGATGGGAACGTTTATGACACCAAAAAGAAGTAGCCGAGCTCTATCAAAACTTACTGCACACAGGGTGAGTCCTTTAGCCGAAATGTCAAGCATTTGGAATGCTATAACCAGTTTTGTTTAGTTATGTTGCTCTCTTTAAATCAACCTCTTACACTCATAGAAATCTAATTTTAAAACAGCTTGTAATGGGGTTTGAGCGGCAACGTGAACGAGACAACGGATCAGGAAAAGCCCTCCACAAGTGGGCACAACGCAGACGAGTCTAAACTGAATCCTCTGGAGGAGATGCCATCCTTGGACGCCACTGATGTTGAAACACTCTGCTGTATTGGATCAACGAAGGCCAACAAGGGCACTCAGAAAGGACTTCGCCGCCCCATATGTCGCAGCAAAGGTGATACACCAACATGCACAGAGAGATATAAGTCCTTATCTCGTTAAGTCCTCTTAAGACTAATTGATCCTGTTGTCACTTAATCATTACTCAGGTATTTATAATAAATATCCCAAAAGAAAAAGGTATTGGTTGACAATGGGGTTCAATGCAACATTGGGAATCTGCAGGCCTTAAATTTAATACCAACCGACTCTGCTAGTCTAGCGAATACCCAGGAAGATGCCACTATTGAGAAGGAACACGATTCTGTCAGCTATCCTGTTGAAGAACCATTTGACGACCTAGATGTTGAAGATGCGGACTACAATCCATCTATCGAGTCAGAGGAAGACGATGATGAAAAAGAGCTCTTAAAATCAGAACGGTAAATAGTAATGGACGTACGTTATAACTCTTTCGAATATTTATTATAACTTTGTCGAAAAGATTAACGATTATTTGACCATTGACCACTTGCCTTTAATTTGTTCAAAACGGTGGTTAGGTCTTTGGAAGTAAAGGAAAAAGTCACGCCCCACTAGGAGAGGAAATTTATTGTTTTCGAGACAAACCTGCTCAGTTTGTTTGCGTCATGTCCAATATGCGCTGGTTCTGCAGAGGCACGCGTCCTTAAAGAAATTGGCACCTTGGTAAAAGTCCTCTACTGGTGCACCGAGGAAAAGTGCAAATTTACAAATGTGTGGTGCAGCCAACCATTTGCAAAAGGAAAGATACCCGTGGTAACTTGTTATTATCCTCCTCTATTCTGCTCTCAGGTTGGTACAAAAAGTACAAATGGGTAAACAAAGGTTTTTATTATTATTATTATTACATTAATAGACGGTCAATAAATAAGTCGGTAAAATAAATAAACAAGCTGAAGGGTAGAGGAAATTGTAATTTCCCCTGAAACGAGTTGTGCTGGCCATGATGTTCGATTCTTTATTTGCAGGATCAGGAGCAGCCAAGGCTTTAAGAATGCTAAAAATCATGAATGTGGCCAGCATCTCAGAGCGTACCTTCTATAGTCACACTAGCTCATATGTCAATCCTGTAATTATACAGCAGTGGAAGGCAAATCAACAGGAACTCTTGAACAGCCTTGCGGGTAACGAAAATGGGTTGGTGCTTGCTGGTGATGGCAGATGCGACTCCCCTGGCTATTGTGCCAAATTTGGCTCTTTCACGCTTATTGAACAGCAAATAAAAAGTTGTTGACTTTCAACTAGTCCAGGTTGGTACAGCCTGTTACTCTTGAATGGGTCTTGGTGAACTCTAATTTCCTTTGAAACGGCAAATTTTGTAACTTCACAGTATATTGAAATAATAAGGAAATAAGATATTTTGATTGCTTCTCAGAGCAATGAAGTAAGAAATAGCGCCAGGATGGAACACGAGGGGTTGGTGCGGGCAGTTGGAGTGATTTCAAATGCTGGCCTGCATATTGCCCAAATCATCACTGACCGGCACAAGCAAAACACGGCCTGGATTAAAAGAAGTTTACCGGAGACTTGCCACTTTTTCGATATCTGGCACGTAATATAAAAACGTAATATAAACTAGCTGACACCAACTAGAACATACCTGGTAATCAAGTCACACATGTCACACGTGCACAGTACTGGATATGTTTCTTTGTCACTCGTTTTTGTTCCACTTTTCTTCATTATTACACAGGCTTATGTAAGAAGATTGATAAACTTGCAAAAAAGAAGGACTGTGAAGATGTTGGTCCTTGGCGGCAGTCCATCTCCAACCATATGTACTGGACTGCAGCTTCAACACCGGATGGAGATGGGGGTGTGATGCAAGAGAAGTGGAAAATTATGCCTCTCCACATTAAAATATCCACACCAATCCAAACAGTGACAGATACCCTGAGTATGGGCATGGGGATCTAGAGGGGGAGGCTAGAAATCGACTTTGGCTTCAGCCTGGTAAGTTAAAAAGCTTCCCATAAAATAAACAAACAAATTAATAATTCAGTCACAAATCAATCC
Organism: Pachyseris speciosa; assembly: GCA_016490735.1. Classification (NCBI taxonomy): domain Eukaryota; kingdom Metazoa; phylum Cnidaria; class Anthozoa; order Scleractinia; family Pachyseridae; genus Pachyseris; species Pachyseris speciosa. The sequence continues at coordinate 91,657 of JAEMWC010000680.1, forward strand.
ATAATGGCCAGCATGCCTTATTTCTGCAGGCTCAAATGCTGCTGTGAAACTGGAGGAGTTGCTATTAAAGAATCAGTTGCTCAAGGACATATCAAAATTGTCACCCAAGTACCAGACCTCAACCCTTGAAGCAAAGCACAGCTTGGACATCCAGTTTGTTCCCAAGCATACTGCATTTTCATACTGGGGAATCTACACAAGGTGATAATTTAGTGCTACCCATTGGATCAAATAATGTAGATTACCTTTGGTTGCTTGAAAAACTTCATAGTGATAAAGTGTTCTTTATCATGAATAGATTGTGCCTTTCCGCCTTACACTATAATGAAAATTCAGATAGGATGCAAGAAGTGACTGTTGATGGACGCCCATGCTATGCCATTCAATTTCCCAAGGCTAAACAAGGAGGCCATACAGTAAGAGAAATCAAAACAAAAGCAACTTATGGTGAGTACTTTGAAGAGAATCCCAGAGGCCCTACAATGACCATGATTTAATTACCCTACCAGTCTGGATTCATTTATCATGGAACTATAGGAAAAAAGGGTCATCTATTGGCACATAACTAAACCTACATGTATCTTTTGTAGGGTACTGCTCCAACACAGTCAAAGGAGTGTTTGCTTCTTATGAACAGAACCCAAGGGCACTGAAGGAATACATGTCCAACCTACAAGTTGACACCCCTCCACCCCTTGCTGCTTCTGCACAGAGTGTTGACAGAGATGAAGCAGTAGAAGCCTTTGTCAGTAGATACAACCTCTCCAGTCTAGTGAACTAGACAGCCGCTGGACTGAATAAATTGTGTACATTACTGATTGCAAGAAGAATACAACAGATACACACCATACTTCCTTGTTACTGTTATATTGACTGGTGTACTATTTGTGTCACTGGCTGACTGATTGCTTGATTGATTGCCCACCAACTTGAAAGATGGATAGATGTAGGTCCATTGGGAACCAATAGGGTCAATTTTTGTTGTAACACATGACTTGTCTAAGATGAAATTCTACTGTCAAAGTTCAAAATGTTAAAAACGTGACACCAAACTAAACTCCTTTCAACATTAATGAAGGACCTAAAAACAAGAGGGCATTTCTTCTAAGTAAATTGATACAAACATAATAAATTTGTTCAGTGCTTAAGTATCTGGTAAACTTGCTCCAAGTCACTTAATTTGATTGCTTGCAAGCAAGTCCTTGGAAATAAGGCAGAATTCATGCACTTCGAGTCATTGCTTTTGCATTCACTTGCACCTACACTGTATCTACAGTGAATTACTGTCATGTCATCTGCAAAAAGAGCATACTGTCCTCAAGCCATGGAATTTCAATTGAATTACTTTTTTGTAAAAAAAATAATGACATGGATCAAACCTATTCATCTGCGTAATGTAAACCTGTGAAGATCATATCGTCTTCTAGTCTCCCGGGGTCTTGAAAATGTGCCCTGATGCAGTTCACAGCACAAGAAGGTAAAGGAACTCTAATTTTCTTTCCCAATGATCCCCAGCAACACCTAACCAATTGCCTGTAGGCTATGTGCCTACTCTTCTTATGTTCTGCTCCCTCATATGCTGTGGTACCATACTGCTGCCGATATTGCAGCCAGGCAGCCTGTAAAACTCAGTAATTCAGGCAAACTGCTTGGAAACCTGAGTGCTGTACAATACATTGTGGAGGCTCTGTTAGGTGCGCAATTTCCACAGCCTCTAAATTTTTGCGCAAAACTACATCAACCTCCTCGCAACAGATATTTTCTTCTTCTCGCTCCATCCGCTGGCAGTTTCCACACAGACACCTTGTAAACAATCATAACAACTTCCTAAAATGTTATGTTAATCATTTATCTTGGTCAAGATGAAATGGTAAGCTTCAAGCTTACCATTTCAAGCGCAAATAGAAATCAATCCTAATAATATGACAAAAAAAAAAAGGAACAACTCCTAGTTTATATATCACAGACTGGGAACCTTTCCTGTAAACAGATAGTGTTTTAAGCAGATTTGGCAGGAAAAATGAAGGTCACAAACCCAACACAAACCACATGCACTCCCCAATAAACAAAAAAAAAAGATACGATTATACACCATGAAAACAACACAATTCAAGGCACAAACTGTCCTTTAACACGCACATTGCAAAACAATCAATACATTCATTGAAGGATTGCATCACGTTTTTATCACACAAACAGATAACCTTACAACACGATTTTTGTATAGCTGCAGTACAGCTGTAACGAAATGTACCTCGAACGAACTTCCAGATGTTGTTAATACTGATAAAAAGGGACTTCTAATAACTCAAAAGAAGCCTTTCACTTGTTGCACTTCCCAAACTGTAGTGTTCAAGAGTTCTCAAAACACAGAACATACAAATTTCTCAATTGCATTTCAGCTTAAGCTTAACTTACTCGAAGCGTTCATGGCGGATGGCCTCAATAGCAGAGAAATGCGAAGTTTAACGTAAAATACTCTAACAAGATAGCTACGTAAGGCGCGTTTTTTTTGCTTCTAACATGAATAAGGAACCATACTTAAGGTTTTCCTGAAAAAGAGTTTTCTAACCGTCTGTTGCCCTTTAAGCTAAGTGATTTCGTGATCAAAACAACAAAATTGAACACTCTTTATCGTCGAACAACAGTAAGTTTAATTAAGCTTTTAACATCGTCATTTAAAACTACTTTCAAAGTCATGATTTTCACACATTAGCGGCTGATATTGCCGAAAAGAGGATATTCCGGACTCCTAGAAACTCACCATTCTTCACTGTCGAGATCGCAACGGCGGCGAAAAGGTTCGATCCTTTCCTCTGTCTCAACAGCCTCTTCATTTCGCCCTGGAGGCTCGAAACGCCACGGTTGTATACCCATAAAGGGTTCATTTCCTTCTCCGTCGACTTCACCTTCTACAGCCCGCTCGAAATCGTAAATATCTGAACCAGAAGCTGAGATGTCGCTACTAGAGCTAGAGGCAGCCATGGGTGTTTTGTACGCGAGCTTACACACGTGTGACGTATCACATCACGTGACCAAAATCGAAGCGTTTATGGCGGAAGGTCTCAACAGCGGCGAAATGCGAAGTTTAACGTAAAAATACTCCAACAAAATAGCTACGTAAGGCGGTTTTTTTGCTTCTAAGATGAATAAGGAACCATACTTAAGGTTTTCCTGAAAAAGAGTTTTCTAGCCGTCGGTTGCCCTTTAAACCATGCAAGGCTTCATTAGACAGTAATTGCGAAATTTCCGAGGACAATCTTTCACCCCTTCTTATCATGTGATAAACCACCAGTGATGTTCATTGTTTGTTTGTTTTTTGTTTTCGTTTTCTCCAGTATACTAAGTCAGGGTAGGATCGCGCTTGCGGGCTAATTTTAAAATGTCCTGACTTTTTTTGAAAATAAATTGTCTCAAGAAGTTTTCAGAGACATCTTGAAGAATAACAAAAGGTATTAATACTAGTACAACAGCTTTGCACGTGTTGCTGGCATTCTAGTACATTTACCATTAGTCTTTTGCAAAGCAATAACGTTAAAACCCCAAATTCTGGGTACTGGAGTGAATAGCTTTTTCTTTCAAAACAGTATGCAGGACGGTGGCATAACCTACGATGAGAACATGCACAGCAGATTCACGAAATTAAAAGAATACTATAAAACAATTCATTTTCCTCAGTACATTTTTCGTCAAACAGTAAATAAAATTTGGTGGCGTTAAGCTTAACGCGTTTGTTCTCGGTGCTTTTCTCAAACATTCGACTGCACGTATTTTCAGTGAAAATGTGTGTCAGTCACCAAATATTTCGTTGGAACAATAAATTAATGGCGCACCAGAAACAAATATTGTTGTCTGGAGTCGCAAGGTCCACGGATGTGTGGTTTTTCCCGGGTGGTCTTGCCCAAGGGTAGGACGGCGGCCTTGTTGAAGTTTTCTCCATTATTAGAAAATATTAATACCTCTCCATACCTAAGCTATTTTCGAAGACAGGACAAAGATCCTTTCGATACTGTGGAGTATATGCTTGGAACTCCTTGTCCGTAGACGTTAGAGGGTATAGCCTCGATAAGTTTTAAAAAACTTTACGTTCAGTTTTCTCATTCTCTTTTGTTATATTACCATATTTCAGTGTTTTTAATTTATTAATTGTTGTAAATTAAAATAACGAGGGCCACCCTAATTAACTTCGTATTAGCTTTTTGGTACCACCCTCTTTAAATATGTTGTTATCTTGTTATCTACAAGTCCATACAAATAGATCGCACTTTGTTTGCAAGTTTTTGTTCACTTAAAACGACAAACTCCGTCGCTCGTGTGACGCGGACCAATGATAAGATACCTTCTTTGCTGTGTATATTGCTAGAAACATTGTTAGCCTTAAAAAGAGAGGAGGTCGCACGTGTGTTTGTAATAATTGAGGCATTAATGATGTAATCCACCAAATGTTGTCAAACGTGTATGCCCGCGAGTGCTTTCATGCCCTCATGCTCTACAAGCAGTGAAAAAGTAAAGCTTGTAGGATGTGGCTGTAATGACAAGGATACCGTACAAATTAATGTGATCTGGTAACCTGAAGCCACTCTAAAGGCACTAAGGCCACATGGTAACGGGCATTACCCCTTAAATCTACGAAAGCAAAGATTGAGCCCAAGCATTAACAGCCATGGACAGCTGTTTCGGCCTTGTTAGGCCTCATCAGCATGGTATAGCTAATGCCCAGGCTCAAGGCTGCTAATGCTTGGGCTCAATCTTTGCTTCGGTAGATTTAAGGGGTAATACCTACTACCATTTGGCGTTAGTGCCCTTAGAGTTGCTTCAGCTTACCAGATCATATTAGTTTGTGAGGTATCCTTGTCCCTCCAGTCACATCCCATAAGCTTTACTTTTTCCCTGCTTGTTTTATTGATATGTGGGTACTTGAGCCTGAGCATTAGCTATGCCATGCTGATGAGGCTTAACAAGGCAGAGACAGTTGTCCATGGCTACTAACACTTGGGCTCAATCTTTGCTTTCGGTTATTTGCCCGCTACCACGTGGCCTTAGTGCCCTTAGAGTGGCTTCAGCTTTTCAGATCACATTGTAAGGTATCCTTATGCTCTATAATTCCTTAGACATGGATGAATGTTCCACCAACTCACACAATTGCAGTATAAATGCTGTGTGCACTAATACTCAAGGATCCTACAATTGTACATGCAACGCTAGCTATAATGGCGATGGGAGAACATGTGCTGGTAAGTTGATTTAGTTGTTAATTTAGTCTAGTACTGGATAGGCGGCTAAAAGGGCTACCCAAGATTTTTTGCTTCCAACCATATTATCAATGGTCCTTGCTCACGTGACCTAACATTCAGTAATGATTTTCATGAGTGTGGTACGATTTACTGCCCGGTCAGAGAGACCTTTCCATGCTTCAGGACTGGTGTATCTTAATTGTATTGATATAGGAACAGCGGAATTAACACCAGTGACAAGTTTTCCTTGTGTGGAAATTCGGTTAGGGGTTAGTCACTTTAGTTTTCCAAGCGAATTGGCAGTTCGGCGTTTCTGTTGTTTTCTGAGGAGCGACGAAGCCGAAGACAAGCTCACAGCAGCTCAAATGAGAAACACGCTTTATGTGTGATCGTTCTTGGGAGAAATTTTTTGCAGAACAGCAATAATGATGACCTCATACTCTCCTTCAAAGATATATTAAATCGATGAGATTAAGTACTATTTTTCGTTCGCTTCACAAATCTGGCATTAGTCTTTAGCTAGCGCTGCCTAAAGATTTAAAAGATTTGAATTTTTTTAAAAAAATTTCGGGTAATCTCAGAACTGGAGGCTTACCTTTTGGCACCTAATATTAAATGCTAGTTGTCAAACGCAACATTCGCGACAACATACGGACCATCAAGGAAACGGCTTTGGATTGCTTTTGTTGGAAACGCGGATATCAACACTAGTCACTCTCGTTCCCTTGTAAATATTTTTTAATGTTCACAGCTAAATCACTCCCTATGTCTCGAGTATGTCTCGTTCACTGATTACAAAAGCTAAAGGAAACTCCTAAAGCACACTTCCCATAGGGGTGCTAAGGTGATACGATTGACGTCACTGCTAAGATCATCTTGAATATCAAATGTAATCCTAAACAATTGTCACGCACTTGTAATGATAGTCACGCTCTAAATATTTCTAACATTCTCCCCCCATTTGTCTCGAAGAGAGCTAATGTACGTTCCAGAAATAGCCTAATCTCCTACATCGTAACAAAACGAATTCGCGATTAATTAAAGTTCTTAGTTATTGCAAAACGGTTCGCAAATCATATTAACCTTCAAATGCCATAGTGGCAAGTTCTCAGTTTGAAAAATAAGTGTTCAAGAGCCATGTTCATCAGCAGCAATTGCTGCAAGGCGGTCTCTAGCATCTAGCGCAGCACGGCGTGTCTGCCGTTGTGGAGCGAATTCTGTGGCATCAGGATTCAACTCGTTCCCAGGTCTCCCTGTCTGCCGATCACATGTCAACTCGAGGGGATACAACTGTTGTAACGCTCGTTCGAGGTGTGACTTTCCAGCTCGCAGTTTAGCAGCTCTCACCACTGCCTCGCATCCAGTGATGAGTTCGTCAACGATCTCCATCTTCCATTTTCCTCGGTTCTTCTCGTCCTCTTTGATCAGCACTACATCACCAATCGCTATGGTAGAAGGGTTTTGTGATTGTATGAGGCGATGTTGCTCGCGAAGTGCCTTCAAGTATTCATCCGTCCATCGCTTCCAAATCACATCTTTACATCACTTAAGGTACCTCGCACGCTGTCTCAAATCTGGGGTCTCCAAATGATGATGTTCAAACTCCGGTAGTAGGTTTGGTTGTCCAAATAGCGGTGGATATGGGGTCAGCACTGGTAATTGAGGGTCGTCCTCTACGTAGCTCAGTGGGCGATTGTTGAGTGCCACGTCAACGTCAAGTAAGACATCTTGTAGTTCAGCCCATGGCAATATCCTGCAGCCAATTTCTTTGTTTAGTGCTCGTTCGACTAGGCCGATTAATCGTTCAAACTGCCCTCCCCACCAGGGCGCTCTGCTCAAGTTGAACTTCCGCCTGATCCCAAGGTGCGCTAGGTAATCTTGTAGCCTCTTGTCACCCTAATGGTCTTCAGCAGTTTGCAGCAGTTCTTCCATTGTCTGAAAAGAAGGTACATGGGCGTCCGCGGCGTGCTTTGAACCTCCTTAAACTGCTCACAAATTCTTCGGTCTCCAAGCTCGGTAGAAATTCCATGTAAATCCCACGGGTTAGACTGCACGCGTAGAGCGCAATGTAGGCTTTGCTTTCGCTCTTCTTTCCCTTCCGATATCTCAAAGGTCCTGCGAAATCGACACCCACTATTTGGAATGCTGCTGTCAATTCGGTTCGATCTCTTGGTAAACTTCCTGGAGGAGGGTTTGTCAGCGCCGTTGTCTGGAATCGTTTGCTGCCAAAACAGCTCTTTATAACCTTTTTCACCAGTCGTCTCAGCCTTGGCACCCAATGATGTTCGCTCACTTTAGTCATCGTAAGACCCACTCCCCCATGAAGCGCGACCAAGTGTGACAGCATCACCAGTTTCTCAGTATAGGGGTGTGAATCGGGAAGGTAAATAGGGTAATCTCCCTTTATTCTTCCTCGGCACTCCAGGAGCCCATCAAGTCTTTCCTGCAGGTTCAGTTGAAGTCTGTCGTCATCGAACTTCTCTGCTCTCTTTCTGCTACTCTGTGCACGCACGGTCCAGAAGTACTTTTGTTGCTCAATCTCCTCAGTCGTGACCGGTCCCATGGTTCTCTCTTCCTTGCGTTTACGGCTGTTGTACACGAAGCGTGAGATCCAGGCACAAACTCTCAGTCTTTTTCCACAAAGCGAACTTCTCCAGCAGTACTTCAAACTCATCTGTTACAACACGAGCTCCGGCAAACACCTCTCTGGTCACTTTGGCTTCTGCTTAACTTTAGGGAGTACTACCGGTAGCGATATCGCTTGGCCAGTTCTCTCTGTCTGCCAACAACTTGGGTCCCTTCCATGTACACTTCCACCGCGACTTCCGAGGTTCGCGGGGTTCTCTTGGGTTGTCACGTGACGCTATTCACGTAATAATATAATAATAATAATAATAATAATAATAATAATAAGGTCACTGTGCTATCCAACCAACAGTAAGGTTCTCGGACTGGAAAACCTTCATGCGCATCTGTCGTGTTAGTGATCAGGTTTGTCGCCATGTTTCCCGAAACCAGCTTAAGACGGGGAATGGTCAGGCCTTGCTTGTCCAATCTTGCTTTTGCAGTCACGAGCCCCACACTGACTCCTGATGGTTGGGTGACCACAGCATACAAGGCAGCTGAAACCCCTCTACCACTCGCGTCACCGAAACAGTGCAAGTCGATTTTGGTGATGTTCTCTCTATGCGCCGTAAGGTGCCTGGGCACGGTTATGCCTGTAGGTAACCGTTCCTCCCATTTTGATAGCTCTTTGATTAATTCATTTTGTCAGTTGTGTGTCGCATGGTATTTTCAGTTCACAGGCCTCGTGGTAGAGTAATTTCCGCGCTCAAAATCGTGGGTGAGGCCAAGCCCAGTGGGTCGTAAACTCTGGACAATTTTCCCAATATGCTTCTCTTGGTAGACAGCCCGGTCAGGGGGGAACTTGACTTCAAGGGCGTCCTTCTCCATGTCCCAGGAAACTCCGAGGAGCGCTCCCTTCCCCCTTTGGGAAATGCCCAATTGCTGTTTGGCATAGGTATCTTGCGTCTCGCTGCTCTGTTTTGTACTGACTGCGTCTAACTCAGGGGCGTTTGAATGCCATTTGTGAAGTGTAAATTCACCCTGAGCGAATATCTCGGTAGAGGTCTCTTTTAAGTTGTGCGGCAGTTCTCTAGGTGTTGCTTAATCACTCCCCTAGCAGGAAGGGCGATGAGGAAACTCCGAACAATGCTCTCGTTAATCTCAAAGTTTCCAGCCTTCTCGTCTCAAGATCAACAATCCAGTGTAACGCATGGCATCACGGTCCTGCTCGCTGGTCCTAACTTGTAAGAAGCTTGCTTCATATCGCCTGTCGTAAGAACCGGGTGAAATCTTGCCCGCACCAGCACAGCCCATACTTAATTTTGAAGAGGCGGACCCGCATGAAGACAGTCATCGAGTGAGAGTGTTTTATCACGCGCCCGAGCTGAAGCATCATAGTCGATACATCACTGGTTTGTGTGGTATGTAAAATTCGCGTCCCACAACGTGTCCTCGAGTTTCCGAACACTGCTGTCCAGCCGCTTTAAGCTTCTCGCCTTGTTGTTAGGCAGTGAAGGGTGGTTCCCCTTCCATGGTAGTCCAGTCTCGTACCAACCCTCCACGCTTCGATGTAACTGCTCCTTGAACTCGTCGTACACATCTGCTTGTTCTATTTTGCCTTGTAATCCCAGTACGTCCAGTTTGCAAAGTTCTTCGTAGTCAGCGGTTGCTGTGTGTGTCAAAAGCATGCTTGAGACGTCAATCTCTCTCCCTGGCGACATGATTGTCCAGCCAAACTGTGTCAGTTCCGCTACAGGTTCTCCAGGACGTCCAATCCTTGGTTTTGTCACAGTGCGTAGTCTAATGTGAAATGGCAGTTGAGGCTTCTCATCTCGGTCAGTCATTTGTATTCCCGTAAGGTGAGGGTATTTCGCGATCACTTCGGCATATCTCGGGTTGTCAAGTGATAACAAAGTTCCACGATCCACTTTCGTGACTTCCGTTTTCAATCGAAACTTCCCGTTGAGGCTGTCAATCGTGAGGTCATAAACGCCGATAATCTTGTTGACAGATCCCAGCAAAACTTCCTCTTGAAGTTAAAAGTTTCCATTGGCAGCAAACTTTGACTCCACTTCTTGCAATCTGTTCCACATTTACCTGAACACTCCTTTAGCCCGACCCCGATAACGCTGTTTGATTTCAGTTGCTCTCACTATCTGTAATGGTCACGTTTGTGACCCAAAGGAATTCTGGATACGAAAATTTGGTTTATCAACGGAGTTGATAATGTAAATTGACCACCGTACAGGGATTCGATTAGCTGACGTTTCGAGCGTTAGCCCTTCGTCGGAGCGCTCCGACGAAGGGCTAACGCTTGAAACGTCAGCTAATCGAATCCCTGAACGGTGGTCAATTTACATTATCAACACCGTTGATAAACCAAATTTTCGTGTTTCACTCCCCCACCGACGCAGCACCACAGTTTCTTTAGAAACTAATCCCCTGAATTCTGGGATACTCTTGCCTAACAGCGCCATGGAAGACTGCCAATTTGCATTTCACACATTTTTATAAGTGTCGAGCCACGTGGTCCTGCTGGCAAAATATTTCACCGATTGCATTATTTACAAGTCAAAACTCGCCCAAATTGCTATGCCAGGTAAGCAAATTAGTCTGGGGGTAAATCCGAGCGTTATGATTGGTTCTTTCTTGGAGAGGAGTTTGCAATACGGACCTGCATGGAAACGATCATAAGCCGTATAAATATTATTATTATTATTATTATTATTATTATTATTATTTTATTGTTAATATTTTTTTGGCTTAAAAAACCGGCAAATTCAAAATTTAGAACTAAAACTGCGAAACAAACCGCTTAAATACTCTTATTTTTTACAAAGAAACAACCTAAAAGATCGATATTTTACAGAGCTTACAACCTGGACGAAGATGACGAACATTCACCTAGCGAACTTGATTATCCTGAAGATCTGGAAACTTCTGATGTAGAAATTGAAACAGGCATCAGCGGAAGCCAGGAGGCCATAGACGATTTTATAAACGAAGAGAAAAGTGAGAGCACAAATAAGAATACGGCTTTTGATATGAATCCTGTTCTAGTCCGCTACATGGAAGCTAATGGCATAAAAAAAATGAAAGATTAATTAAAAGCCTACCTGCGTCCGAATTTTGACCAAATTGAACACACGCAAGAAAAATGGAGAAGAGTGCGAGCTAGCAACAATTTCAGTTTTCTTTTTTTTTAATTAACACACTGTTATTGACTAAAACTAACACAATTTACAATTTCAAACTAACATAGTAACCTAATTTACAAAAGAAAAGGAACAAAACAAAACAGACAACTGACAAGCAAACCAAAGCAAAAAAAAATCCAAGTAGGTGATGCAAATTAAAGGGAATATTTAAATTATTCTCGAAGGTAGTAATGGTCTGATTTTTAGTAGCTATTTCTTTTTGAATGTTCAGTTTTTTGCGTGGAAGGGTGACAAAACTGTGGAAAGAGAGAGAGTTTTGCATCGTGTAGGCAAGCAACTACAATATAAAGAAAATTTCGCAATTAGGACTGCATAGTTTAAAGAATGTCTGTGTTCCAAGTTATCAAAAACCCCATATAGAATCATGCTATTAGTGATAGTGTAAGGGATTGTTCCGTTTTAGTTGCCCACCATCTTTGAAAATTCTCCCAAAAAGCAGTTGCAGAGGATCAGCGTTAGAACGTAATATATGGATTTAGCCAAGGCTAAAAGCGGAGCTCCACGATAATAATTTTTCTTTTACTGGTATTGAGCAACTTCGCATGGCTTTCCTTGCGTCAATGTTTTATTTTTAGAGCAGTCAGTGGGAATTGACCGCGAAAAGCCTCAAAACAATACACGACGCGTATGTTTGTTCGAAAACAAATTGAACAATCAAAACACGATCAAACATGAAACATGTTGGATCATTTAGCCACCCCAACCAACAAAACGTGCACAGGCGGTGAAGAGCAATCAGATGAACCACATGAAGTCAAAATTTCAGCGATAATACGCAAAAAATCGTTCTATGGTCAAAAATTGTTTGTGCGTTTACCAACCCAACGTTATGTTTCACAACTGACGATGTTGGATGAAAATGTGTGATCGTTCAGCCTGCTGCTGGGGTTTTAATCCTTAATTTTATGAGGACTCATTGCGATTAAGTGTTAATAAGATAAGGGCAAAACTTTCTTAACGCTGTTGAGGCACCGAGGTCGAAAAACAGTCAGCCAAGCGGATTAAAACCACTCGTTCGCTTGCAAAGAAAACAACATTACAAAACAAACAAACAATCCAACTATTTCGCTGTGTCCAAAACTAGTACAGATAATTGTTATTTATATCCAATTCCTGAACAAAAGTAACAACGATTAAAGGTGATTTTCAGTCCGTACTGCGCAGTCTCAAGAGTTTGTTTATGTTTTTTGTTTTGATTCATGTAAGACGTCACAAAATGTAATGTTTTGCAATCACTTGCATGAAGTAAATTTACAGTTCATGTCAACCGCCATTGTTGGTGCAAAGCTTTTATGCTTCGTTCTTTCCGATATCACCAGAGAAAACAACTTCGTATCAAAGAAACAGTTGGGGAAAGAATTCAAAATGCCTCAACTATAAGGTAAGTGGTTCGTAACGAATAATATTCGAATTCCAATGAGTGAGACTCACAAACACTGGGATGATGAGACTGCGCAGTACGGACTGGAAATCATCTTTAAACCAAAAGTTAAGTTTCAATTTATTTAATTTACCTCACTGTCCTGTGTTGCAGAGGTTTCTACAACTTGAAAATATGCAAGCTTTAGTAAAGTAAAAACAAGCACCCGCAAAAATAGCAAACGGTTTGTCCAAAGGAAGAGCTTCTTCCACAAAGTTTGAGCTACTCGTTCCTCCCATTAATGCCGGTGAACTGCTTGCTTGATGAGCTGCAAGATGCCGCGGTAAAGTGACAGCAAAGCCCTCGAAGCGTTAAATCATTTTGTTTTCAAACACACAATCGATCCAAGTTTGAAGCTTTTGCTGAGAAAAATCTTTCGCTCTTCCTTTTATCACTTGAAAATCACCTTCCGGAGTATCTTTTGACAAGTTCTTGATTTTTATGCTTTTTACGCGAATTTAAATACAAAGATGAAGTTGTTTTGCTCAAAATGAAGAAACCCACTGAATGTGAATTTACGAGCCACAGAAAGCGCACGAAAAATTAAGCCTCGATTTGGTTTGGGTGTCCTACACCTGGCTTGAGCCTGCGATCCAATCGAAAGCAAATACGGTCAACTTCAAAAAAACAGCTGACCTCGATGAGGTCTTAACTCGAGCCCGCGATATGGCTACGTGACACTGGTCAGCGGATACCTTGTTTTGACAGGTTTCAATTGGCTATAGGATGGATGCCCAGTATCAAAGAAGTACGCTGTAAACTAGCTGGTCAGCTGGGCCAGGTGCAGTATGGCCGCCATATCGAACCTTGATTATCCGGACTTGTGGGGACTGAGCTGAATAGTCCGCATAATCGAGAGTCCGGATAATCGAAAATATGAATTTTAATTAACCAAAACTTAAACTAAATAACTGAACAAGTGGAGCGTGGATATTTCACTTATAGACAAAGAACACCTGAGCAAATCAGAGTTCAGTGAAATGCATTACATTAGTACAGCGCGTGTGAGCTTAAAACGCGTGCAGATTTGTGTTTTGAAGCGAAACAAATTCAGTTTGAAACGGAGTTTCATTTCTTAATTTGAAGGGAAGAAGTTTTGCTGCGAAACTTAAATATGGCTTATTAACATTCATGAAAAACTGGGACCAGCCAAGCAAGTCCGGATAATCGAAAAATCCGGATAATCGAGGTTCGGATAATCGAGGTTTGACTGTAGAATATTATTAATTATTGGGAAACTCCGTTGTCGTCGTCGTCGTGCGGTCGCGCCCACGAGCAATAAGCATTGGGGACATGTGTTTTATACACTTTTGGTGGAAAAAATTTCATTTTTCTTATTTTCGGGCGAATACGAAAAAGACTTTTTGAGTGCAGGTTTCCGTGAGCTTGGTATAGTGTTTATAAGACCAAAGTAGACAGTGAAAGGGATTGTTAGCTTAAATTTGTTACAAACGTTTTTGAACGATAAGAAATTGCATTCCATGTGAAGGAGGTCACTAACTCGTATAATGTTCTTGTCGAACCAGTTTTTTCAAAATACTGGTTTACCATTGATTAAAATTTTCCGATTATTCCAAATTATCCCTTTATGGGTAGGAAGAGATCCCATGTAATCTTTTGCAGTTTGCAACTCTTTCAGTACTTCGAGGTAGAAGGGTGGTAAACTTGTAGCCTGTAATATTTTGACTTCATAGTTGCAATCTGTGAGGAATGTTAGTCCCCCAGGCTTTTCCAGGGTTACTTCAGAGATGATTTTCCAGGATGCATTATTTGCTGATTTTATAGGCGGCACCCAAGCGACTTTTAGGGCTTTATTCATGATATTAAAGTCAATCATCTTAAGACCGCCTTGCTTTTTCTCACCGATAAGAATCGACTTTTTGATCTTTCCAGGTTTTTCGTCCCAGATGAAATTAAACAGTATTGAGTTGATTTCTTCAATTAGTTGTTTCGGGATGACAAGTACAGTAGCACTATAAATTAATTTTGAAATCCCTATAGTTTTTACAACATTAATTTTTCGTCAAGCGTCAGTTTTCTTCTCTTCCAACTATTTAAAGTCTTTTCTAAGTTCCTGATTTTCTCTACGAAGTTAAGCTCGTTTGCTTTAATTGAATCAGACGAAAAGAAGATACCTAGCGCTTTTATTGGGTCTTGAGGCTAGCGGAAACCAAGAGCCGGGTTTCGGTGTTGTTTTTTCAACAACCAAGCCCATACCTTCTGTTTTTGTGGTGTTAATTTCCAAGCCGGATAGGTTTTTGAAGTCATTTAGAAGTGCGAGTGGCTGTGCGATAGAAGTGAGGTCCTGGACAAAAACTGTGGTATCATCTGCGTATAGCGACACTTTGATTTCTTTTCCATCTACTTTCATTCCTTTTATTGTGGCTTTACTTCTGATTGCATTGGCGAGTACTTCTATTCCTATTACAAATAACAGTCCAGACAAAGGACAACCTTGTCGAACACCTCTCTCTAAAACGAAAAATTCTGATGCGTGGCCATTGTTTAAACTGAAACACAGCTTGTAACATTGCATGTTGTAAAAAAATTCTTACCAAGGTTTGAATGTCAGGTCCAAAAATTAAACTCATTAAGGGTATCAATAAGGAAACTCCATTCGACAGAACCGAACGCTTTTCTAAAATCAATGAAAAGAGCAGCTACCGTCAATTTTTTCTCTTCTGTATAAGACATTATGACTAAAATTAAACGAACATTTTTGCCAATGTGACGATTTTTAACATATCCAGTTTGGTTAGGGCAAATAATTTTCGGAAGAACTTTTTTTGATCTCTTCGCGATTCTTTTGTCAATATTTTGTAGTCAACATTAAGAAGTGAAATTGGTGTAAGCGAGGTGATATCCTTATTTGGTTTCGGGATGAGAGTTATGATACCTCGTCTCTGTGAAATTGATAAAGTGCCACTGTCGAAAGCAAAGTTAAAACTGTTGATCATCTCAACTTGTAATTTTTCATTATTAAAATCATGTAAAGCTCTTAAGCATTCTTCTGATGAAACTTTTCCTTCCCACGATAGCTTAACCATTTCATCTAAAGGAGTAATGTTTTCTGAGAAAGCGGAGGCAAAATCATTTACGTTTTCTCGGTGAACGTTAGAGGAATAGAGTGTTTTATAATAATAATCCATTTGCTCTCGCAAAATCTCGAATTGATCGTTTGTGAATGTACCATTTGAACGTTTTAATTTTTTTAGTGTTTTTTTTTTCGTAATTTCTTCTCTCAAGGTTAAAGAGGTAACGAGTGTTGCGCTCGCCACTCTCATGCCACACTCATGCCACCTTACCTTCTAAGAATTGCGCCTCTTGTTTTGTGTTGCATAATCCTTTCTAAACGCAGCCTTGCAGATGGAAATTATTTGCTTATTGTTTGGTTCTGCCTCGGCTCTTTTATATAAATAATTAATTTGTTTTTGGAGAAAGATCTCAGTGAACTTTCTTTTTCTAGCTTTGTTCTTTGAATATTTGACCGTAAAACCCCTTATTTCCATTTTGATTAAATCCCATCTCAGGCTTTGATCTTCCACATGTAAGTATTTTTGTTTGAAGTTCTCGAGCCCTCTACGAAAGTTAGACACATAAGTTTCATCTTGAAGAAGTGACACATTAAATCTCCAAAACCCGGACCTCTATCTTGTTTGAGTTCTAAGGAGTTAATGAGTAGGAGAATCGCAGAATGATCTGTTTCACGGGCGCATATAAGATTTTGCATTTAATTGTCAAAGCATTTAATTGTTTAGAAATTAAAAAGTAATCAAGGCGACATTGAATTTTGAAAAACTTATTTCTCCACGTAAATTGTTCTTCATTTTGGTTGCGTTCACGCCAGATGTCATTTAAATCATACAGGCTGCTTAATTTATTAATTTCTTCAACTACTGGTAGCTTTCGGGAGTTCGATTTGCAACCTTTCATGTCCATTTCGGTCAGCGTACATATGAAATCGCCACCTATGATAATGATTTCTTCCTTTGCTGTGTTTTGTACCCGGGTTAAAGATTACTTTGCCTCCCCATTCCGCTTGCCAGGAATTTTCTATTTCTTTTGAGCTGTAAGTTACTTGTAAAAAAACAAAAGAGCAATTTTGTTGATGCAGCCATCTAAAGACGGCTTCAGGGATTTGTTTCATCCCCTGACATTTAGTGACAGCACTTTGATATCGATAGGACTATACATTTGTTACAATGGATCTAACGGTTCCCAGAGGATTATGAAATAATTCACGAGTTTCGACAGTTTGGACGAAATGTTGGAAATAATTACACCTTCTGAAGGAAATAAAGCAAAAATCCAGAATTATGTGTGCATTAAGAAACAAGAAAGAAAAATTAACTACATGTACATAAAATAAAACAGGACAAATAACATTAAAAGGTCTAAAAAGACCAAAACGCAAAGGTATCATTATAATTATTGGCACTTCAGACTGGACCTAATGTACGTAACAGTAGCTTTGCGTATTCAGTTCTTTTGTCATTCCGAATGAGATGTATAAAGCATATATCAAGAAGACAAGCTATGCTAGTGTAAAAATAAGTCAGAACAATTTAAGAATCAGCTCTCTTGGTTTCCCTGGGTCCTTTCCATTTGTTCGGAATTTGATTAAAGGTGTAACTCTTTCCGTTGACAATAAGTCGATCACCAGTGATGGTAGCTTTCGTGCCCTCCGTCTTTCTCGCTTCTCGCATCGCGAGTACTAAGATTCTTTTCCGGATTTCCCTTACAGTCTGGGGTAAGTCCTCGACGACTGCCTTAAGATTATATCTATTTCGCCAGACTAGGTCTCGGTCTTCCCGACACGTAAATCGAGCGATAACCGGTCTAGGCTTTTTGCTGCTTTGTTACCTAAGCGATGTACCCCGCAGAATCACGTAGCCCTGACTCTATGTTCATCAATCTTTAAAGCCGATGACATAACATTCTTGACAAGATCTGAGCAGTTTGCACTCTCTGACTCATTTATTCCATATATAGTTAAATTCTAGCGTCTGCTGTAGATACTTTGTCGAATTAACTCGTCTTCGTTTCTCATTTGATCGTCCTCGCACGTGTTCACTCTCTCTTTGACTTCTTCTTACTGTGCTTGCGTAAATTCAAGTGAATCTTCAAGCGACTTGACTTTTTCGCGCAGTGAAGAAATTTCTGCATTTGCTTGGTCAAGTTGAGTTTGCATGTTATTTAATTTCCTCATGTTAGCTTCATCCTTTCTTTCGAGCACCTGTATTCGTTCCAAGAGCTCGAGATAAGCCGGGTCGCCATCTTGGTCGTTTGTAGAGCTGCCTTCTCTCGCTCTCTTCCCTTTATTAACGCTTTCATTTTTTGGCATCTTTTTACTTCTTTGTATGTTCTGTCGAAGGTATGAGACCAGAGGATTGCAGAGAGGTTCTTTAAGTGCGTTTTGTAGGATTTCTTATCCGAGCGCCAAAGCACACGTCTACTCGCTAGCGCCTCATCACCAGTCTCCAACAATTTCAATTTTCAGGGCAGCATACAGCGATACTTACAAGAAATATCCACTCAACATACTAAAGGACAATGAGTTTGAAAAATCGAGAGGAGCACTAGCTTAGAAGCGCAAGTCACTTGTTCATGAACACGGCAAAGGAAACAAGCCGCAAGCCGCTCAGGCGATTGCCGAAAACGAAGAAGATGCTCTTTAATTTTGAAGCGGGAGAATTCGGTTACTCCAATACATGCAATTGCGCTACAAAGAACTCTGTGGTGGTTTTTATCCCTACACTCCTATTTCCGATCTTCAAGTAGCCGCGTATCGCTCGAGTGAAGCAACTTCCACAAGCACATTCGAAAATTCATTAATTAATCAGTCTAGCAATACTTTGCTGTCCTCTACCGCTCCAGTTTGTGCAGGTGCAAACATAGGATCCAGCAATGGATGTATCTTCCAAATATTGCATGGTCATGTGAAAATTGTCCAGAATAAAAAGAGGCGTCGAATTGTCACAGGCCAAAAATTCCCCACTACGTTCCCCGCACTTGATTGGTAAGAGGTTAGTCCTCTACAAACACATTATTGAAAGAGTGTTCAGGCGAGAAGTAATGGAGACAAGAAAAGGCTGTACGCATGCGTCGAGGATCTGCCCCTATAAACAAATTACACAGATTTGGGTGTGTTTTCCCAACTCTTTGATATCAATAACAGAACACAAACAACGAAACTCTGGAATTGCTCTCATTATCGGGATTCAGGCGGACGAATTTGCGAAGCACAGTCTGCCAAATTGGCTACTTCAGTAAGAAGGAAAATGCTTTCTTATCTCATGTGTTTTTCCTCCGTTGTTTTAATTGCTTACAGACATCATGCCCTAATTGTTTCGTTGTTTCAACTGCTGTAAAAAAAACATTCAAACTAGCGAAATAAGGCCCTAGGAAATTTCTAGGATGGTAAATATTTATGAAATGACCACTTCCCTCGCATCACTGCTGATGCCAAGGAAATATTAATTACATTGGGTGCAATAAACGATTCCTTGCATTAGGTTGTTAACCGCTCGCAGCCAATCAGATTGTACGCATTATTTAGTCACAGAGCGGTGTTTATTTGAGTGTCGAAAGTAATTCTCGTTTGCTTTGGTTTTGCATTACTTCACTCTGTGATTGGTTGGCATAAGTTGCGCCACTTTCTCAACCAATGAAAAGGTAAAGCAAAACCAATCGCGACTTGCAAGCGCTAATTTTCCCGCGCTTGACGCCGGTTGCATGTAATTGCTTCGAATTTTGATTGGTTCATTTTGCTATTTCCGTCTATTGGCATTGGCTGTAGTAATTGCTTTGGTTTTGGTTTTACGGCACTCAGTTGAAAGCTTCTCTATAATAAAAGGGAGAACTGATACTTAAACAACAAGTAACACGAATGAGTTCGCATACGTACCAGTTTACGGTAATCTACCAACATATTAAATAAAAGGTTTGCATTTTTTTTCATTATCCAGTATTCACAGCCACCTTTACAAACCTGGGTGCGAGTGGGAGACTGGGTCCAACATCACTTGGCAGTCACTACAGTGGTCAAGATCATGACGGTCAGGTAACACTGGTCAGCGGTATACAACGATGGACTGTTCCGCACACAGGTGACTACAGAATAGAGGCCATTGGAGCTGCAGGAGGGTACGATGCATACAACAATAACAGTCGTCAATATCGAGGAAGAGGCGCTAGAATGATAGGAACCTTTCGCTTATCAAAAAGCGAAACAATAAAGATTCTCGTTGGCCAAGAAGGTGGGATTAACACAGCGGCTAATACCGCAGGGGGCGGCGGAGGTACCTTTGCAGTGAGAGAAAGTAACACACCATTGATAATAGCTGGGGGAGGAGGAGGAATCGAAGCAGCTAAGTCAAGACACGCAGGATGCAATGCCTCTACAGGAACATCAGGAAGAGCTGGGTACAGGTCATGGTCAGGCGGAAGCGGTGGACACGGTGCTCAGACCGCTGACAATAGTTACTCAGGTAAGGGTGGATTGCAGTCTACTGAATTTGAATTTGAGGCAGGGTGTCTATGCCATCTAGGAAATAAAAAGTAGCGCACTCTGAAAACAACTTAGACATGCAAGTTTTGATGGGTCTTTGACCGTCATTGTAAGCAGTAAGTGGTCCGGGACTAAATTTAGCACCATACTTACTATAATCATAGAAAATGATTTCCCCAGAATGCCCTGAGGAGTCCCTTGTGATTCAATGTTGTCACAGTTTAATAAAAAAAATCGCAGCAAAATTGCATCAAGTTTCGAACAAATTCGAAACCCCTGCGATATCGCGGCGACAAATGCAACCAAAATTGCGCTGAAATCGCCCCAAGTGCGATTCTGAAGTTGCAACTTTAGTGTAACAGAAATCGCCTGAGTAAATGGGGCTACAATTAGACCGCGAGTCGTCCCTGATTTTTCTTGGGGATACTTTTCACCCGCCTTCAGTATCCCTATAGGACTTCTTCTTATCTGCGTCGGAGGAAATGGAAACCGAAGTTTATCTGTATGTCTGCAATTAACATGCTATAGTTTAAAGAGATTTGATTTTTTGTACAAAAGTAGGTGAATCTAGATATTCGTCTTCGTTCTCTGGAATCTTTTAAAGTATTCCGTGTGATTGTTTTAATTCATTTGTCGATTTTGTAAGGTGCTTTTATGGTATTCCAGTAGCTTGCTCTGAATCTAGATAACGAGGACTTTGTCTCGAGCACAACTGCCTGCGTGGCAGGCGCTAGCAAGCTAAGGGAAGGGAAGGGGGAAAGCGGGAACGGACGCCCGTTTCCCTTTCCTTTCCTTTCCTTTTCTAGCGCCTTTTATGGCTTTCCGTGGTACCTCGATGTAGGGAAAGGCCGGAGATCGATATGTGTTGTTTGGAATGGTTAGGGAGATTAAAATGCCGAGCGACAGGTTTGGATGCGTCTTTGTCATCTTTCTCAACATCACGAAGATGTTCTCGGAAACGGTCACCTCTCCCTAACCATTCCAAACAACACATGTCGATCTCCAGCCTTTCCCTACGTCAAGGTACCACGGAAAGCCGTAAAAATCTCGAGCAAACACTGATCTTTCAAATTGGCACTCTTAATCCCCACGGTATCAACGAGCGCTTTTCATTCAATTAATTTATTCCTGTTTTTCACGTTACCATGTTACCACCAAATATAACGTAGCTCCATTTTCTGTATATAAACCATACACAACCCACAATTCCTCGATTCGCTCCGACGAAGGGCTAACGCTCGAAACGTCAGCTAATCAAATCCCTGTACGGTGGTCAATTTACATTATCAACTCCGTTGATAAACCAAATTTTCGTACTTGAGAAAATAGGCCTCCTGGAGCCAAAAAATCCTTCTCCAATATGTGTGAGTCAACAATATCCCTAAAGTAACTTCCCTTCCCCCCTCCCCCTTTTCAATGTTGAAGTTGGGAAGCCGCCATTTTCAGGGAAACGGTTAGGAGGCGCAGACAACATTGAATTGGGGGAGGGAGGCTTTGAAACTCAATTGATCACTGTGTGCACTTACAAAAGCTTCTTAGCTCAATTTTCTCAACAGTTTTGTTCAAGATTGCAGATACGTTTTCATTTATCACTACTGGGATATTCTTACTTCTAATTTAATGTCCATGAGGGAAAAAGACGAAATCTTTACTAGCTGTCAAAACTTTAACCCACGGATTCGTATTAGCAATTTTACAGTACAAATGATACAGTACAAAACTAGACGATGGTTACTATAGACAAAAACATTGATGTCGCCAGGCGTAGGAGAACGGGTGGGAGCGTATCGCGATGTGTTTTTAGAAAATAAAAGATGCAACGTGTCAGTTCAATTTTATTTTAAAGTGATTTCACTACAAGCAAAATGTTTTTATTACTGTTTCCTGTTAGGTGGTGGGGGTGGTGGCTTTTACTCAAATGGAAGAAGCTCTAAGCAGTTTGGTGGTACCATGGGGTATGGCGGCGAGGGAGGAAAAGGATTTATTCAGGGAGGAGTGGGTGGAAGAGCCTTGTATAACAATGCTGTTGGAGGATTTGGTGGAGGTGGGGGCGCTTATGGGCGGGGAGGTGGTGCTGGAGGTGGAGGAGGTTACTCTGGGGGAAGTAGCGGAGAAAATGAATATGACTCCTGTGGAGGAGGAGGAGGATCCTACAATGCAGGAACAAATCAACAGAATGAATGCTGTTACAATGCAGCTGGACATGGTCAGGTGACCATAACATTCATCTAGGTTACGCTTAATAAGGTTAGCCATCATGCAAAATACAAATACGCCAAGTTTTCGGTTTTCTTTTTGTTTTTGTTGATTTTAATACATCAGCATCTTATTTTTTACGTTTCTGCCAATATCCCTGCTATGGCGTCTTTGTTTGAAAACCCTACGCTCCATGTTCCTTTTACCGGCTTTCCTAACAGGCACAAATATCCCTTGTTGTGGGCGTGAGAATTAGTACCAAATCTGGCAGCGAATTGAATTTTTTTCTCTCTTTAATTCGCAGTTTTATAGAGATTTCAATGTCCTGAGAAACATTGCACACAACAAATTTGAACCGCTGACAAGTACCACCAGCAATCCGTTACTTTGTACCTCGAGGGGCTTTTTCAACATCAACACACAACAACTGTGGATGTTTTTTAACAGCATTTCATTCTTAGCTGTCTCCAGAAAAGCGAGTGTTTTCGGAAATCTCAGCTTTTAGAGATAAAGATTTTATTTCTAATCATCGCGTTTCAGAGTCCAAAGTTGGCAAAAAATGATAAAGAGTGAATAAAATGAGTTTTCAAACAAAAGCGAGTCTAGTGTGAACGGCCACTGACTGCACGTAAACTGGTTCAGAGGACATTTTCAACGATTCTTCGATCGATCAATCGATCTAACATGATTGCGGGTTTAGGCAAACGGAAGCCTTGTCGATGGTCTATCCATCGCACGCTCAGTAATTAATAAAGTTTTGGTTTGCTCCAAAACCAAGTTATCGTTTGTTTGGTTTTAATTTTTAACCAATTCACTTGGAAAAGAAGTTGCACAGGAAGAACGGTGTTTGTTTTGTAACTGAACTGTTCACTTCTTTTAGGTGAGTTTGCACTCTCAGAAAAGTTAAGGGCAAAACTGCTTTGTCTTCTTCAATATGGTGGAAGTTTCAATTAGGAAGACTTCAATTTTGTGGAAAATGTCTTTCTGTTTAGAAATCGTCCAATTAAGTATGAACCTTAATTGTTATAAGCCATAGAAATGCATTTAAGGGCGACGGTGCATCTTAACGCAGGGGCATTTTGCGTGGTATATAACTACGTGGGAAAAAGAGATTAGCTAAGAGTTTAATGGGCTCCTGCTAAGAAATAATGAGATCTGAAACGAAATTTGGGGGTAATCACACATTTTCAGATACAATTGA
>JAEMWC010000680.1:120000-162500 GCA_016490735.1 Pachyseris speciosa
CACTTTTGATTCAAAACGTGATTGGTGTCATATAATTTGGAATAATAAAGAGATACGCATTGGGAATAAACCTGTTTACTATAAAAAATATTTTGAATCTGGTATAATTTTTGTTAAGGATCTGTTATTTCATTTAAATATTGAAGAGTCATTTAACTGCATTAAACGCAAATTTAGCAAAACGAATCTTTTAATGTGGGCAGGACTTCGTCATTCTATACCAATTAACCTTAAATTAGATACCCCTCAGAATTCTCTGGCACCCACTCCAATTCTAAAAATAAAAAATAACACTTTTGATGTAACAAAAAAGAAATCAAGAGATTATTATAATTTGTTAATCAGTAATAAGGCTCAATTTCCGAATGCTACTAAAAATTTAAGAAGTGATTTCCATTTGTCTACTGACCAGCTGAAGCAAGTCTTTAGACTTCCTCGCAGCGTTGCTTTTGAACCATACGTGAAAGCTTTTCAATACAAAATATTAAACTCAATTTTATTCACTAATGTTAAATTGCACAAAATTGGTTTCATAGAGAGTGACCTCTGTAGTTTTTGTGAGACAGTACCTGAGACTTTACACCATTTACTTTTTCAATGTAGTCATTCAAGGCTGTTTTGGTCCAACTTCGAATGGTATTGGCTCTCTTTAACGAATGACAAGATCCAGTTATCTCTTCAAGATGTAGTAGTTGGAATAATTTCCTCTCAATACTCTTCACTTCTAAACCTTCTAAATTTTTTTATTATCATTGGAAAATTGTATCTATGGGACTGCAGGAGAGATCACGTGCACCCTGACTTACAGAGATTTAAGGTCAGACTGAAATTGAAGTATGAAATTGAACGTTTTATAAGTTTAAAAAATAAGAATTATAATATTTTTAAAAAGAAATGGATCTTTCCACCTTCTTTGTTATTCAACCAAGTATAAATGTAAGTATATGTATATATATATATATATATATATATATATATATATATATATATATATATATATATGTATGTATATATATATATATATATATTTTTTTTTTTTTGGTTCTGGCGTAGTGTAATCTTGTATCCTTTTAGCGTTTTAGTTTTGTTTGACTAGTTATATGTATATATATTTTGCGTAATGTAATCTCGTTTCCTTTTAGCTTGTTAGTTTTGTTTCATTAGTAATTATTGTAACGCAAGTATTGTAGAATAGTGTAAATTGTCAATTGTAATGTTTTGTAATCTGAACTACTGTAATTATTGTAAAGCAGTTTTGTTTTTGTTACAATAAACTATAAAGTTGTTGGAAAAAAAAAACATTTGATTTGATTAGATTTGATTTAATTTAGAGTTAATTGGTAAATGAAGAGCTACTATGTGGAGATGTTGCCAATAAACCCATTATTATTATTATTATCATTATTATTATTATTATTATTATTATTATTATTATTTATACTCATCACATCACTGACGTTAAAGAACAGCAAAAAACTTCAACAACACTGTGGACCAATCAAAACTTTAACCGGATAAAAGCAAGTAGCGTTACGTGTCTTTTATTGATTGAGAAAATAGCTCTAGTTTCCTTTGACAATTAGAGGGCGATACCTGTCAAAACATGCATTCGATACCATCTATGCACTCCATATTGATATGTGTAACGATACGCTCCATCCAGGCTCTAGGTTTAGGAGTAATGAAACAAAATAGAAGAAAACAGCTGTTGGACGTGGTGAATAAGGCTGTAACTGTCACGCCGTTTGCTCCTTTCCGGTTGGACGATAAAAAAAACAATGCCCTTTCATAAATTTGTCCCACGGTAAGTAGGGGCAAATAAACACGCTGGTTGGTAGAAAGATCGCTGCTGTTTATTTGCCCCTACTTCCCCTCCTGCGGGACGAATTTATGAAAAGGCATTGTTTGTCATCATCCAACCGGAAAGGAGCAAACGGCGTGACGGTTACAGCCGGCACACCAAAGTCCAGCTACCGATCCTTCAATCTTCGATTGCTAGATTTCTCGATATTACTTGAGGTCTAGCGCTTCGAGGTTTGGACGGATTTCAAATATAATAGTACGAGAAGAAACCTCTGGTCTTCAGCTTTCCCAGTGCGCGGTTTGGAAGCTTTGCGATGGGAATTTGCTGTTGAAAATCGCCTCGGCGCTGGATCAGTCCAAAATCGTGGAAATCAGATCTTTCATCCCTTTTCTCTCTACTATACGCTCAGGTAAACGTCGCACGCAAAACTCTTCAAATCGCTAAAATTCGCCGTTTTCAGCTACAAGAACGACAACACACAACATTTCAGGTAAAAAGATATTTTTTTTGATCTTATTTGTGGATATTAACCGTAGTATGTTATGATAATATAAACCTCTTCGATTTTCCCATACATTTCAACTAAATTCAAAATACCCAACGGTCACACGGTTTGTGTGGCTACCCTATGGCCCACTTTGTTCTGAGATAAACAAAAATCAGGGACTCACTTGAAAGGGAAGCTTCATCCGCAAAATGCCAAATTTGAACTTGATGTAGTTGAACTGGAGATATTCACCTTCATCGAGTAACGAGAAAACTCGGGTTGAAAGTCCATTCTTCAAATAGTTTACTTTCCTAGAATTAATTGGAATTAACCAAAAAAGGGTGAATGCAGACATCACAGGTATTTTTGACAATCACCACTCACAGGTTGAGGTTGCGGGATTGATCGAACGCCGGTTTAGGTTGAACCAACTTAAGTGACGTTGGTAGTAGCAATGGCTTTTCATGTAAGCTTTAATGCTTGGGCCCCATTTATACCAACCAGGATAACTTTTGTTTCTTCGGCTTTGCCTTCTGTTCCCGAACACTAAAACAGCATTTCCAGTCGCCAAAAATTGAACTGTTCAAAAAGGTGAAGTCAAAACAGTTACGAAATCTTAAGGGGCCATTGAAGTATCTCGTTGCTAAGGTACACGGTAGCTAACCAAGTGCAATTTCACTTCCGATCAGCCCAAATTTTTTCGCGCGCTTTCTTCGGCGTCGGCCGGTCGCTGGCTCGTTCAAGTCGCCGGTAACCTTTTTTTGCTTCTTTGCAACAAACACAAGATCGAAAACCTTTTGTTTACATTTTTATTAATTGATTTTCAGCCTGAATTTTCTGCTTTACGTTCACAACATGTGAGTCGTACCTTTATTTTTGAAACTTGAGTGTTCTGCTTGAAAATGTCATCCACGTACGGACGTAAACAGAAAGCCGCAGCGATGGTTGCATGTCGATGGGGAACTCTCGAAAAGGTGACAGTAAAAGATTTCCAGTGTCAGGTTGGAAATCGAAATCTCAAAGATGCGGAGACACAAACAAGCAAATTACTACTGCGCTATCATCACCTGCAAACTTCAAAAGAAACTCTGTGTCCGCGGCCTTTTTGACCGCTCCGATCTTGCGATAAAACTGTGCGATCCTGTGAACCTGTGTCCGTGAACTGTCCTTCCGAACCTGAGAAGCTCCATTGTTTAAATATAACACAAATAAACGAAGCTCTCCCAAGACAGCATGGAGAAAAAGACGGTGAGCGTCCTTGAAAGCAGCCTTAGATCACAAGAATTTGATTCTTACATCAAGAATTAATGCTAACCATTTTAACCACTCGATAGAATGCCTGACTGATAATGGTGAGCTCGAAACTTGTGATGGACAACTTCTCCTTACAACATCAGCCTCGCTTGAGAACCTAGTTAACAGTAATTTAAGTAATCTACAACACCGTGACTGTGAAAAAGAAAGTGGCCACAATGCTTAGGCACCAGGCCGCTGAAAATTCGCTCGCCACTTCCGGTGCCGCGAAAAAATTGACTTTTCTCCCCGAGAGATAATTGTAGTTGCTGGATTTTAAAACAATTCGAAAGAACATCATATTTTCTTGGAATTCAAGCATGGGTTTTGCGACAAAATGAAAAACAAAAAAATTATGCTCGAAAGAGTGGTCAAAGAAGCACATTTTCCATTCTCATTTTTTTATTTTTTATCATAAGCCAAAACGCATGCTTAAATTTCTTCAAAACGGCTTTTGTATTGTTGCTGTACAGAAAATGAGGGTAAAAGGTTTAAACCATTTAGTTAAAATGCATTTTTCTGTTTCTGGTCACGTGACATTGGGCGTGGTCCGATGACGTCATGTACTGGCCCATATTTGCCCCCTATGGGCATTGTCCAAATTTGGTCCAATTGAAACATACATGTGCAGAGTTATAGCAAATTGATTTTTCCCTAGCAACGGCATCAAAAGATACTTTAATGGGCCCTTAAGATCAAGTAAAGTTCGCATGATCTGCCATCATGCACTGAAGTGTTTCTGGAGCTGAAGCGGTCTTTTAGTGAGAACAGTGAAAACGATACGAAAACTATTGAGAGAACATAAGACACTGTCCGTTTTGTGGAACCTGGCGAAGTGGTCAAATAAGTAAAAGCAAATAAACTTTTCCGCGCAAAGAGAGTTGGCATAAGAGGCATCTATTTCAGGCGGGTATTTAATCAAGAATGTTGTTTCGATGCAACTTCAGTTGTCTTCTCTTTCTCCGTTGCTGTGCCAATATTGATGTCACCTTGGTTTCTGTTTTCCCTAGAGTAACGAGTTTCTTCCCAGCTATTTCTGTGATTTATTTGCCGCTCTAAGTTTGATTCTTCATTTATCGTATTCAGGATTTCATTCCTAATATATTTGTCTTTTTCCCCATGACTTGTAAATTTCGTTTATTTATAGTTATTACTCGTGCCTGAAAGGCAACGAGTCTTGTATTACCCGGGTTTTTTTTTTCGTCGTTTCGTCCGTCAGTTGCCCCGTACCCCTCTCGGCCAGAGGAAGAAACGATGGGCTTGAACGCGCGACCCTCAGATCTCAAAGCTCATGGTCCGCACCTTATCCGATTGGGCCACTTGCTCATCAGTTGCTTTACCTCATGAAGTCTGTAATTATTAAAGTGAGTGGTCACCAAAGTCACGCATTTTTAAAGCCGTTGCAAAAGAAATGTTTAGTCAGAATTGAATTACTTCAATATATATTTCATAGCAAAGGAATTTAATTGACAGCGTTTCTTTTGATCGGTTTTCAGCGTTGAAAAGGTTTGAGAATCGCAAGAAAACTTGAGATGTTAATGCTTGATAAACCAAACCACACAAAACACGCGAAGAATATTAAAGAGCTTCAAAACTAAT
Source organism: Pachyseris speciosa (assembly GCA_016490735.1). Classification (NCBI taxonomy): domain Eukaryota; kingdom Metazoa; phylum Cnidaria; class Anthozoa; order Scleractinia; family Pachyseridae; genus Pachyseris; species Pachyseris speciosa. The sequence goes on from JAEMWC010000680.1 coordinate 125,184, forward strand.
TTGTTTAGTGCCGAATACACTTTGGACAGATAGATGTTTTTTTCCTTGTTGTATTATTCAGGTGTAACAACTCTTTTGTAGCTAAACCACTATAAACAGCTTATTACTCGTGCCTGCAAGGCAACGAGTCTAGGATTCGGCTCTGTTCTTCATTTGTTTTTCTTATTTTTCATTTTTTTTTTGGTCTTTTCCCAGCGCACGTGTCCAACACGCACCACTGCAGACTAGGGTTTAACTGGGTTTAACAGAAGGTCGCTCATCTTCACGTGTGGCACACGTGACTTGAGTGACCTTTCCGTGCAGTTGAGCGACCTTGTATGCAACACTGCACGTTTTGGATTAAAAAAAACTATTTTCGGGTAATTTCGGTGATAAATCCTTACAAACGCAAGGATTTATCAGATCAATCCCAAATTGAGGCTGCTTGGGTGGATATTTCCTTTCACTCTCAAAAACTTTTAGTCGGCTCAATCTACAGACCTCCGGATTATGTAAACTTCTTCAATGAATTCCCTTTGATGATGGAGAACCTTTGGAGAAAGCGTTCAAACATTGTCCTGCTGGGGGATTTCAATGTAAACCTCCTACCATCTTCTACCAATTCTGGCGACTTACTTCTGAAGCGGAATTTCCTACAAATGCTTAGTAAGTTTAATTTAAAAAATGTTATCAACGTTCCCACAAGAATTGCTGGCAACTCGTCCACTCTCATTGACCTGATCATCACTTCAGTTAGTCACAAGTTACTCCATCATGGTGCTTGCAACCTTGGAATTTCTGACCACCATTTGATATATGCTACGATGAAACTTAGACAAAACTATCAAAAACCAGCTTTTAGAATAATTCAAGATTTTAAGAATATAAATATCTCTGCGTTAAAACATGAATTTGCAACTGCTCCTTGGAACATATGTGACATTTTTGATGACATTGATGACTCTGTCTGGGCATGGGAAACACTGTACAACTATATCATCAATTATCATATTTCTATCAGGAAAGTGAAAATTCGATCAAATAGTCTGCCATGGATGACCTCTTCACTGAGGAAGGACATGAACCAAAGATACAAACTTCTCATCCTAGCACAAAACACCCCAAAAGGTTCTGTTGAATGGTCTAATTACAAGAAACAAAGAAATCTCTGCACTAAGTTATTAAGATCTGCTGAACTAGCTTACTGGAAGGATAAATTCTGCAATGCAAAATCCAGCAAAGAATTTTGGAAAACAGTCAAATTATTTCAAGGCACCAACAAGTCCTCCTCAATTGGGCCCATCAAAGATCCACAGGGATTACTTTTAACAGATGATATCCTGAAAGCAAATGCTTTCAACTCCTACTTTACAAATATTTGCTCAACTCTGAATATTAATGCTGTACCTCATCCTCCTTCAGCAACAGACTACATCTACAGAATTACCCCGACTCTTCCATCTCTAACTGTTAATCATGAACTTTTATCTCATAGTGCAAAACACTATATCAAGGAGGGTAAGGCCTGTGGGCCTGATAATATTGACAGTAAAGTGCTTCGCTTACTTGGAGATGCCTTCATTGATAGCTATTACATAATTGCAAAAAAGAGCTTTGTTGATTGCAAATTTCCTCAACAGTGGAAAACAGCCAAAGTACGCTGCATCCACAAAAAAGGCAGCCAGTTGGATTGTGGAAACTATCGTCCGATTTCTTTGCTCAGCCAACCAAGCAAGTTATTAGAAAGTCTGGTCTGCCAACAACTGGACGCTTTTCTGGAGCACCATAACCTGCTAAGTAACTCACAATGGGGTTTTAGAAAAGGCAGATCTACAGAGTTGCTACTACTTCACATGACAGAAAAATGGAGATACGCTCTAAATCAAGGGAAATCTATCGGCGTAATCTTTATAGATTTCCAGAAAGCGTTTGACTGTGTTTCCCATCATCTCCTACCTTCCAAGCTGCAAGCTTCTGGTATCCACAATAATGCCCTAAACTGGATCTTAGATTATCTCCGTAACAGAAATCAATATGTCTCTATCAACGGCTACAATTCTACAACAATGAAGATTCCCTCGGGGTTCCACAGGGATCCTTACTGGGTCCCAGACTTTTTACCATCTTTACAAATGACCTCCCAAGCTGTCTGGATTCACCCAACTCTTCAAATATGGAAATGTTTGCCGACGACTCCACTGCTTTTGTGATTGGTGACTCCGTTGACTCTATCGTTGTCCACATCCAAAAAGTTTTGCAACAACTACATAGCTGGGCACAACTCAACTGCATGTCAATTCATCCTATTAAAACGGAAATTATGTTTATATCCAAGTCTTTCTTGATTGGACCAATTCCATCTATAACCTTGGACAATCATCTGATTAACTGTACAACTCAATCTTCAAGTCTGGGAGTGACATTAGACAATAAGCTTAGCTGGACGCCCCATATTAAATCCATTGCTGCAAATTTTAATGCAAAAATCAACAAACTTAAACAGATTAAGTCTTTTGACCTTCCCACCTTAGAATCCATCTATTATAAAGGCGTACTACCAAGCACAACCTATTGTATTTCTCTGTGGGGCTGCTCAAGCTCATTACAGATTTTGAGGGAATCTCACATCCGTGCTGCTCGACTTATTCATAATCTCAGCCCCTCTATTCCAAAACATAAAGTTTTATCTAAAGTAAAATGGCACCCCTTATCGTATTTTTACAAAAAGAGACTGGCAAGCATAGCTTACCAAGCTTATTATAACTTAGCACCACCTAGTATTACAAATCTCTTTACTAAACATGCAACAAACTACAATTTAAGAGATAACCTTAAATTCGATCTAACCCGTACTTACTGGAAAGGAAACAATGATTCCTTCACTCATCGAGCCAGCATAATTTGGAACAGTCTACCCGTCAAGATCAAGTCTTTACCTTCTTTTGCATTGTTTAAAGCAAATCTTGAAAAAACACTCTAAATCTATTGATAGAATATCTTTTGGTTGTAGTTCTACCATTACATTTAAAAACACTGACGATTTTACATATTTTTAGAGTTATTTTAGATATTTATTTGTTAAATAGTATTTGTAATGATGAATATGAATAATTATTATTGTAATTACTTTTACAGTTCCATCACATAGTTAGCGTATTTTGTAATTTACTTATACATAGCAGGTCCACATCAGCTTTTGCTGCCAACTTTTTAACCTGCGTTGTTAAATAAAGTATCTATGTATGTATGTATGTCCATGTCTCGAATCCTAAACCGTTCCCTAAGCGTTTTCTTTATCAAACTATCAGCAGAAATTAAATCCGTCAATGTAAAGAATGTTGGATTAGATATTTTGCAATAAATAAACTACATTCTCTTTATTAGCTGTGCTTAGTAAATATAGTGCAGTGGTCATCCAAACCGCGTTTGAAGCAGATAAACCCAGGTTGGAACCACTGTAGCAACAGCTAAGACGAGTTTTTTTTTTTTTTTTTTTTTTCGTTTCTCTTTTTATTGCTTTGTCTGTTTTGTTTTTGTTGTTTTTATAATATTACTATTGTTATCAATGGTTGACCTGTAAAGCAATTCGGAAGTTTTAAAGGGATATACTGGTTGACAAGGTACAAACAAATAGACTTGAACGTCACGAAAGCCCAATGCATCTGATGTAAAGGAGGACAGACAGACTTTTCTTTTTCTCCTGTTTCCCGCCAACTTAGGGCTATACAATGTAGTTTTGCAGGCACGAGTTTAGGCTAATTGCAGCCTCCTGTTTATAGTTCAATTTTGTGTGTGTGTGTGTGTGTGTGTGTGTGTGTGTGTGTGTGTGTGTGTGTGTTTTGTGTGTGTGCCATTCCGACCCTAATATTGTAATTTATTCTATGTAATTTGACTACCTAGCCTTGTTAACTTTCTAGTTATTTTAGGAAGCCAACACCATTTTAAGTTTAAATTTGTATTTCATGTAAACTTAATTTTTCTCGAGTATAAGGGTCAATTAAGTTTTTGTTGTTGTTGTTGTCGTCGGCCATTGATTGAACACTTCAGCAATTTGTATACACTTTGGCGCTTATTCCAAGGATGAAGCAGCGTTGGGGCTTTTCCGGCCTGTTGGAACTGCAAATCGTTCCTACAAATTTGATTCATTGTCGCCGCTAGCTTCACATCTCTGTGCTAATAACATAGAGAGCATAATTAATGAATGTTGATTTTAAGGAGGGCAAAATGTCTCGCTCCCGATTGGCCAAGCACCAAAAATACTCACTTCTGATTGGCTGACACACCGCTTTGACATCCAGTTGGTTTCTTCATTTTGAGCAAACCAACTTCATCGTCTTCGAAGTTTTGTCTATTAATTCACGTTGCATTCGCTAAAAAAGGCAAGGGCCAGCTTTAAAAGCCACCCCGGAAGGTGAATTTTCGAGCGATAGAAAAAAGACCAAAAGATTTTCGTCATGAAGAGCTCAAAACTTGGATGGATTGCGTGACGCTCGGCGCGGCGTAGCGGAATTATTAAAACAAAATGATTCAACTCGTCAAGGGCTTTCACTTCATCACGCTATCTTGCACCTCACCAAAAAAGGTCACAGAACAGTTTACCATTAATGGGAGCAACCAGTAGCTCAAACTTGGGGGAAGAAGTTTGTTATTTTTATAGAAATTCCAAACCATGACGATGGAAAAAGGGAGGTTTGTAGCGGCGAAGCCATGATTCGTTAGAGGGATCCGGGGACATGCTTCCCCGGGGAAAATTTTGCAAATGTCTCCAAGATGCCATTTCCTGCATTTTGAGATCATATTCACTGGATATTTGTCTTGGATAACCAGGTTGTCATGCTTGCAAATGGCGTAGACCTCCGTCTCGCACAAGTCGAGGCAAATCAGTCAATTGCCACGGCAAAAATAGAACTGCGGGCTCAACTGTGAGCCAACTCGTGAATTGAATAAGGAAATGTAATTTATATGTTCGTGATAGAAATCGAGGTTTGATTTCAAAACGCACAAGACACGCGAAGAATATTAAAGATCTTCAAAAATAATTTTTACCGCCGAATGCACTTTGGACAGATAATATTTTCCATTTATTTGTTATATTCTTCAGCTGTAACATTAGCTAACTTATACCGCCATGCGTGGCTAAACCAAAAACAGCTTATTAAATATTCAAAACGAAGGGAAAACATTCTTCCCCTTTCCAAAGGAAAGTAAGTAAAAGCGATAGATAATAGAGTGAAAATGGGAGGCCGGAAACGATCACCAAAAAACAGGAGGGTCGCAATCTCTTTTTTATGGGTGCGTTTTGTTGTTGTTGTTGTTGTTTGTTTGTTTGTTTGTTTGTTTTTTTCTTAGTGGATGCGTATTTTCAAACATTCTGTGTACCAAGGGACTCCTCACGGGTATTCCACTTTCCAAAGAACTACCCGCTAAAGAACACTAGCAGCAGACGGTTTCTGCGATCATACGGACTTTAAATGGAGTCTCCTGATCAGCTAGCAACAAAATGTGTAGCTCCAGAAAAGAATCCATACCCACCCTATCAATGGCCATTGGAATTCCTAGGGGAAGGAGAGTCTTAAAAGCTAAATTTTTATTAGCAATGTACGTGTATAAATATAAACTGGGGGAGGGGTTGCTGAACAAAAAAACTTGCGTGGGGGAAGTATTTTCCGAACTGCACAATCGTCATCATCAATATTGTATCAGGGGGTTAGCTCCCTGTAGGCATGATACACAGGTGGGTGCCATCGGGATGGGGGAAGGTAGTAAACAAAGTTTTCTCTAACCCCTTTTATATTCCATTAATTTACGGAGAATTACCCCTTTCATACACCTTTTATCGAGAAAAGGTACCCCCTTTATATACCTTGGGAACACAGCATCTCTTTTTGGTTCCATTGAAATAATTTTTAAAGTGCTACTGAGGCGAAAAAAAAAAAAAGCTCTGTGACCCCATTTAAATTGTCGGGAAACAATTATCATAATAAAATACAACATTTTGCAAAGTTTCAAACGTTTTGTACGAGCGGATCAAGGGCCACATTAAATTTTCCCTGTGTGCCATGTTAGTTGTGAATGGGAAATCTGCTACCAGTGTAGTTTTCACTGCCTAGTTAAAACAATGTGACATAGTTTTCTAAGTCTTGTTTTGCTCAATTGGTTAAAATGGAATAAATTGTACCATCAGATACAGAGTGAAGAATGACATTGAGATAAATCCCTTGCTTTCTTACTTCATTTCTTCTGTCATTGATTCATGATCACTCATTCATTTATGCATTTTTTCGTTAATTCATCATTATTTGCTCATTCATCTGTTAATAAAATTCTTTCTTTCATTTTTTTCATTTTATCTCATTCCATTCTTAATTTATTCATGAATTTACACATTTCTTCATTCATTACTTTTAAATTCAATCTTCCTTACCGTAAGTAACGTCCGTGTTCTTCTATAATTATTCATTTACTCCTTCATTCAATCCTTGATCGTTATTCATTCATTCATTCATTCATTTATTCATTTAATCATTCATTCATTTATTCATTAATTCAATGGTTCGTTCATTGTTCAATTTATTCGTTTATGTCCATATATTCGTTTTCCAATCATTCCTCATTCTTAGTTCATTTGGTCATTCATTTGTCATTATTTGTTTATGTACCCATTTATAATCAGCCGGTAATCCCTATATTACTCATTGCTATTCAATTATTTGTTCATTCAATCCTTGCTTCTTATTCATTCATTCAGTCAGTCATTCAGTCAGTCTGAGTCAGTCAGTCAGTCGGTCAGTCAGTCAGTCAGTCAGTCATTCATTATATGGTCTCAAGACTGTTAATGTATTTTAAAAGTCTCTCTGCTTCTCTGATGCCGGTCATATATGCTTCATGAACTGTTCCGTAAAATTGACGATGTGTTGCCTCACCAGCAAACATTAACTGAAGAGGCGAGGAATCATTTGAACCAGCAGACACACAGGGGAGGAGAGAAGCAAGAGAGTCAAAGTCACTTCCCCTGGCCTCTCTGGACAGAAATTTATATGATCCCCTTGTCCATGGGTTTGACGTTCATCGTGTCATGTGGACATTCTTGAGACGTGGTAGGGATTTCAGAGTGGTACATTTTCTGATAGCTGCAAGACAGATGCGTGCCACTTCCTCAGGGGACGTGGTTTCAATACCAAGTGATTCATTGCCTTGAAACCAAGCCATGAGAACATTAGACCCCGGATGAGTGGTTTGAAATGAGTACAGACGGCAGACCCTGGGATGATGTAACATTTCTACTTCCATGTTACACTGTATACTATTCGGTATACGGTCAGCATCTCCCAGATCATTTTCGCATTTTTTCTTCTTCTCCCAAACAAGGTGAATACTACATTCGTCTGAAGACCAGAAACGTTCCTCAAATTCGAGAAAAATCTTGCCAACAAACCCAAAACCAAGATTCTGTGTGGCACTGATTTTGTGAGTAGGTAATGGGGGACAAAACAATGACTTATAGTTTTCTTTGAGAACACCAAGAGAAGTCGTCAATATAACATGATCTGCATCAAATGATTTCCCATTACTACAGACAGCATTCACTGGATGATGTCTTTTTAAAGTACTTGGTTTACTAAAACTCGTCCATTCAATTTGTATCACGTCGTGGTTGATATGGATAACACCAACATTAATAATAATAATAATAATAATTTAGAACTTATATAGCGCATTTTCCATGTGTATATGTTCAAATGCGCTTTACAAGCAGATGAAATTGGAATTTGGAAATGTTGTTAAGTTGGAAATGTTGTTAAGTTCTGTTTGCAAAGCTCTCACTAGGCTGTCATATCCGCTAGGAATTGGGCAGAAATCTAAACCATCTAGGTCAATGTACTCTCCAAATTCTTCACGGTTTAACTCTGTTAGAGAGTCACAGCCAGACAAATTACATTCTCTTTCTTGAAGAAATGAAAACACGGCACGCTTTACTGCCTTGGTTTCTGTACTGTCTGATGTACATGCTTCAAGATAAGATTGGAAACCTTGGTTTCGATGATCGCCAACTGTCATTTTGAAGCCACGCTTAAATTTGGCAACATTCCTCATCTTTGAAAGATCTTCAGTCTCCGAGATCAGGTCACAAAAAACATCAAAAACATCTGTTAGAACTTGATCATCGATATGACTCTGAAGTTCTATGCTAAATTGGGGTTTTTCCCTGCTGTTGTCATTCGCCCATTCCTTGTTAATATCTGCCTTGCTGAGTAGTTTCAAGTCACAAGCCAGGTTGAATATAGGATTCCCAACTGTCCCATGAATCCATGCAGCACCAAATTCAACCCGACTGGCTCCAACTTTGCCTGTGTGAATTCTACCACCCACTCGCTCACTTGCCTCCAGGATGCACACCTGAACATGCCCAGACTGTTGCAACCTGCAAGCAACGGCCAGTCCTGCTATCCCTGCACCAATAATCACAACTTTACGTTTCTCTGTCATTGCTGTGTAAGTAAATTAAAACAAGCGCAATCAAAGAGGAGATGCTAGCCACTAATCGCTAATATGGAGATGTTTTTGTGTCATTCATTTACCCCGTTATTATTCTACGAGAGATTTCTGGATATGAAATGATAAATCGCCAACGAGGCTCGTAGGAAACATACAGTTGTTCACATGCATGCAATAAACGAAAAGGGCACGAAAACCTTTGGACGTGTTGCAACGTTTCTGGACAAAGTTGAAAGAAGTCAATGAAACTACCTTAATTATAGGAGATTAACGATGCACGTTGACAACGCGAAGAAAATTTACGTTACACAGAATTAACGCGAATTTTCCAAACGTTTCGTTTGCATACATCAAATTATCGCGAAAAAAAGTGTGCGCCTAACTTTATTTTACGCGAAGAGCTCACATAAGGGGCGAGGTGAAATCTATAAAATGAAAACCGTCTGCAGTGGTTTAAGGCGGCTTGGAAATCCCCATGGAAGTGACCGTACAGTGGGAGGATGAACGGGCCATGGAAATCTTAAGAAGAAAGACTGAAGAAGTTAACTAACATCCCGGAGAAACGGATCAATACGAATACCAGTCGAAAGACATTTTAAACTCTATTCTTAAAGAAGAACTGTCAGGTAGTGACTCCGAGGCGTTGATAGAGGAGCTATAAGCAGACGAGGTTTTGTTATTAAAATAAAGATGCTGTGAAACAACAATGCTGTAAAATTGTGTGATTTAAATCAACATCGACGTAAATTAAGATGCATTACATTAACGTGCATCTTTCCGCGTTAATAAAGTGCATCGTTAATTTCCAATAACGGAGGTAGTCGAGAAGAACGTAGAAGCTTCAGTTTTGGAAGGGGGGGGGGGGGGGGAGGGAGTGTTCTATTTATCGGCTGTGAACTGTTGCAAATGGTCAGCGAATTCGTAGAAATTATTTTAATCATTGCTTAAAGCGGATGTAACAGCTTTTACAGAGGCTTAGATGTACAACCCGAGGGAAGCGAGGTGTTATCCATTCAAAAAACCGGGCGCCATGTGACGATGCAGTGTTTCCCTATTCCTGAGAGTGTCCTGTCATCTATTTTCGTATTTTCCAAACCATATAACCGATCCTGTGGGGCAAACAAAATATAAATGAAGATTGTTTTACATACGCGAGCTCAATGAAAGCTCATACAAATATTCGAAGGTCGTCATACTGAAGAATCAAGTTACTCTCTTGCACATGAACCGGGTGCGTGAGATGTTTAAGCTTTTGTTAAACAGATATTTAATAAGATGGCTGTAGTGAAAATTGCATTCTTTTCCAGTAACCTTCTCAAAATCAATACATTGGACAACTGCATGTGATAACTGTTTCAATGCAAAATATTTTTCTTGAAATAATCCTTGCATTTACACTTACAGCCACGATCATTCAATTTATGGCGAAATCACACCTGTAACGAGATTTACAGTAGCGTTCTTACCTGTTTGGAAACCATGTTATTGAGGAATATGTGTCTACAGAGATGTGATCCCGTTGGAAAGATAGCACAAAATACGTGCTGTGTTCCAACAACGCAAGTTCTCACATTGCGTGACTCAAATGAAATGCGACCCAGCAGTGCTAAGCTTGAATAAATTATGCACGGAAATTGGCGTACAGTGTGCCTGGCAGTAGTGCTCGTAATAATCGCCCATTATGCTAAAAGCTTCTGCTTGGTCAACAAAATTATGCTCAAATTCTCCGCGGTACAATGCTTTTTCTTTAAGCAAATTCATACCTGAAATCTATCGCTCACTCACTCATCCCCTTCATGTCGGGTTGCACATACGGCCTCCAAGAAATATATCAACATATATGAAGACTGCAGCTGAGACAAAATGATGCGAGCGCCTTCTAGCGGTGAGCTAAGACCTACCCTGGCTCCAGAGGCCCGTTGAAAGAAAAATAAATATACCTTGAACGAAAAAAAAAAAACCTCTGGCACCCAGGGTAGCTAAGACCCAGCGGGATGATTTGAATGTGCTGAATATAGTTATTACTATTTTTTTTCTGAGGATATTTTTTCCATCTACTGTTTTGTACGTCTGTTTGAATTTGCATCACATGCTTTTTGGTTATTTTGCCCAGATTCTACTAAAAAATATAGTAATACGCCGGCAGAATGTTCGCTGCCGGAAGCAGTGAATTATGCCCCAAATTATGCCAGCTTATCAAAGTGTGTCAATATTGCTCACGAAATGACAGTTTTTCTTAGGAAAAAAATGATGAGGAAAAAAATTTCAGATATGTTTAAAAAAAAGGATGCTCAAGTGTGTTTTTTACGTTGTTCACTATGATATTAAATCAATTTTCGGTGGCAAGACATACATATGTGAAATAAACACTACAGAGTTTCATTTACACCATGCCACGTGACAGAGCGGTTTCCAATTGAGTGTCGCAAGTAATTCTCGTTTGCTTTGGTTATGCATTGCTTCGCTCTATGATTGGTTGGCAAAACGCGTGCCATTTTCTCAACCAATGAGCAGCAAAACCTGAGCCAATCGCGACTTGCGCGCGCGCATTTCCCCGCGCTTTGAGTCGGTTACATGTAACTGCTTCGAATTCTCACTGGCTCGTTGCGCTGTTTCGGTCTGTTGTGATTGGCTGGAGTAACTGCTTTGGTTTTGATTTTACAGGCCGTTGTATCATAGTCGGCAATACACCTAACCTTCCCATTCTGCACTGAACTTATGTTGCACTGGTTGTATGGTACTAAACATTTGCAATATTTTAATATCCAAAGCGCTCTTGAGGTATGCCATGGAACTATCTCATTTGTCACTTAATTTTATCTGGTATATGCTCACTCGCCCAAATGCCCTCTTGTCCTCCAAGAAATTACCGAAGACTCGTGGAATATTTAACAATTATCCTCCGAAATCGCACGGAATTTCGCCTGATACTTAGGCGACGAGGCTGTAGGCCGAGCTAGCTTAAATAAGGCCGGGATATTCGGCAAGATTGAGCAGGATAACTGTTGTTTTATTCAACGCACTGATAACAAAGAAAAGTTTATTGAGTTTATTACAAAAAAGAAAATGGAAAAACTGCCATTTTTCTCCCCAAAGCACGAAATTACTTATATCGCAGGATATCTGTCGAGTGCGCGTGACGAATATCGAGAGCAACATGGCCATATTTTGAAAGTGTTACGATGTGTTGAAGATATAATGATTCGGCCAATCAGAGCTCGTGAAATTATTTGAACATTTTATTAAGTGGTTTTAGTGGTAGTGGTACGTAGTGCTAGTGCTAGTGCTAGTGCTAGTGCTAGTGCTAGTGCTAGTTTCACAGTGTTAGTGCTTAGTGCTTGTGCTAGTGTTAGTGGTGCTAGTTAGTGCTAATGGTAGTGCTGTTGTGGTAGTGGTGGTAGTTTCAGTGCTAGTGCTAGTGCTAGTGCTATTGTTGTTGTTGTTGTGGTGGTGGTGGTAGTGTTGTGGTAGTGGTGGTCGAGGTTGGCTGTAGGGTAGTGGTGGTAGTTGCAGTTTTAGTGCTAGTGCTATTGTTGTTGTTGTTGTGGTGGTGGTGGTGGTGGTGGTGGTGGTGATGGTGGGAGTGGTTGTGGTAGTGGTAGTTGAGATAGGATTGGTAGTAGTTCAGTCCAGTGATATTCGGAGAGTAGGAGACTTGAAACGTCCTGGCCCTAGTTGCTCGTCGCAACTGTACATAGTCAATTTGATACCAGATGAAAAAAGCTATCCGTTGTTTGAACTGACTAGTATTAGGGTCTGCTCGGTCAGTCGAAAACTATGGGAGCTCCTGTTGAAAATCGCGCTCTCAGATACCTTCTCTTGGCGTTCTTCCCGCCACGTTTAGATTTTGATCAATATCCGGATACCTGTATGGTTTTTAACTTTCAATCAAAAAATCTTTAACTGTCTGTCTTTCCAAAATCACCTGTTTCCTCAAGGAACCAATTAGAGAAGACGATTGGCGTGGTACCCTTGCATCTGCCCAAGTGCAAGAATTAAGCAATACCTTCGTCTCAGTAGGTTTTCTTGTTTTGAATTAATTTTGTTTAAAATATATTTCGCGATTTTATCTAGTATAGAAAATCGCAATTGAGGTACATTGACATAGTGATTATTCGAGATAAATAAAGTAACATATACTTAGATTAAATTAAATCACTATAGATTACGTAGAAACTCAAGGAGTAGGATAAACTTCAATACAAGTTGAGAAGTTGTTTATGTTCTTGCCGCCGTTGTATTTAATCTCCATTTAGTAGACAGATTTTGAAATTCCAGTGTGAAATTGGAGGAGGGAGCCCAGCGTAAAGATATGAGCGCCGAAATAAATGCCTTTAACACAGGCACGAGAATCTACGGAACAGCTCTTTTGTGTTTATGACTACGTATATATGCTCTTCGTGGGTTCACAAAGGAAACTACACACAAATAGCAATTGTTTAAATGAAGTATCGAAAAAGCAGCAATTTTTCTTTACCAACAATTTCTCCAAAGATAAGAAAAAATCTGGCCGGAAAGGATTTTCATTTTCTACGTATTCCGTGATTTACTCCAAAACGAGCGGATAAACCGCGTGAAAAGAGCCTTCTATTGGTAAACGATTACTTACTGCCAAATTATTTGGGCTGACCACTGAGTTCCCTGTAGAGAAGATGGAGAGCAGAATGCATGTCTTAGTCAACAGCGCTAAAATAGGTGTTGTTTCTTCCGCATATGAAATAAGCTACCTGCCAAACACAAGGGACTGGTGAAGATCGCCCCGATCGAGATGTTACTGTAACAGAAATGCCACGAGTTCCTTAGATTTTAAAGGGCGCTGCAAACTGAAGATAACAAGGCCAACAGGCACACCATTTTTTTTTTTCTTTTTTAAGACGTTAAGCCTGAGCACCCTGACATTTATTCGAAACCATTTCAGAGAAGTAACCCGCATGATAAAAGTACTACATTCAGGCACTCTTTTCTTAGCGTTTGTTGTTGTTGTTTTGTTTTATTTTTTGTTTTTCTTTTTTTTATGTCATGCCATACTTTCTGACGGTCAAAGAAATGATTGAAGGTGGAACAGTTAGTGGCCAAGAAGTTTGCTCCTACAGCTGCCGTCAACTCTTGAAGGCATTCCAGTGTTTTAGGGGACTTTGATCCCTTGCGTCCCACCACGCTGCAGAATGTTATGGGATTGAAAAGCAAACTGCTACAGAATTAAGCCGTCAAATGTTTTCAGATCGCCGCTATGTAACGACGTTCAAATGAAGTCCAGCCACATTTTCCATGACCCACACGTAAAGTCTATTGTACAACAGATTGATTAATACCTTTCTCATCTGTTTGCCCCTTTGCCAAGAATGTGACTTGAATAAAAACAAGAAACAGAAATTCTCCAAGAATTTGGAAGCGGCCTTTTTGACCATCCGAGCCGATTAATTGCATAGATAAAAAAAAATGAGCATTTTTAGGTTAAAATTCCATTCCTTAAATTTCCTTTCATGTTACGAACTCGTGGTTGCGTTACACGTTCCATCGATTTATCGATCACATCATGGACCCGGATGAACCAAGGAAGGTAAGATCTAGCCCATCATTCTCAATGAATTTGCCTCATTCCAAGAAAATTATAGTTTCAGTCACTAAGAATGTGTATATTTGCTTATTTTTTACAGCAGGCGATATTGTTTTTTGTCGCAAGTTACGGACTCGCGGTTGCGTCGGGAAAAGGAAGTTCTTTACGGTCGAACTAACTCTGAGTCAAACTTCAAGTTATTTATCAACAAGCAATGGTGGGGAGTATGCAGCCGTACGATTTCGTAGCATGATTTGATCCGAGAGGAACTAACACTGGTAAAACAAACTGGCGAGTTAACGCCACAGAGAAACGTTTCAAGGCTTACTTCATTTGGCCTATTTCTGAAAGGAATTTTAACCCACAAATGGATAAGACTTTCAGTTTTTCTAATTTTATTATTGATCCAGCCGTTGATCCGAAACTTGACCCGAGAGGAACTGGCACTAGTAAGTAACGCCACGGAGAAACGTTGCAAGGCTTATTACATTTGACCTATTTCTGAGAAGAATTTAACCTACAAACTTTCACCTTTTCATTTTGTTTTCCTTTTTTTATGGTTAAAAAGCGTGTACAAAGACGTGCAACTAAACTTATCCTGAAAACTGACTTATGTTATCCTGAGAGACTTGTTAAACTAAAACTTTTACCTTTAGAATATAGAAGAGAGATTTTGGATCTTTGTTTTTTCTTCAAATGCGTTGAAGGTTATATAGATTTTAATGTTTTGTCATATGTAAATTTTAAAACACCCAAATATAATATCAGAAATACTGAAGCTACGCTGGTGAAGGGCCTTTTTAAAACCAATGTTTTTAAGTTTTCATTTTTTAATCGTATTGTAGACTTGTGGAATTGCCTACCACTAGACATCAGAACAATTGAACATTTTTCATCATTTAAGAATAGCGTTAATAATTTTTATCTTAATAAATTTAATGTAAATAACGACAGATTTTTGTAATTAATGAACTAATTAATTAATTAATTAATTAATGATATATTGTCTGCTTTTGTATACTGTTTGAGCTACATTGAGGCAGTTTATCTTTATAAGGAATCTTCGTGTTCTGTATAAACTGACCTAATTATTCAGATCTTGTATTTTTATAGTTATTTTAACTGTTAATTTATCTTTGCTTTGTGTTGTATGTTAAGATCTGTATAATTAAAGTTGAGTAAAGGTTAAAACTTTCAGTTTTTCTAATTTTTTTCTTTTAATCATCCGTGTCGATCCGAATTGATTCGACCAGGACTGGCGGTCCGAGTTGATCCGGTCTGACTTTTGTACCTGCTTGGGTTTTTATTTTCTTCTCCTTCTTGTTCTTGCTCTTGTTCTTTTTCCTATCAACGCTTAAACTGTAAAGCAATTTTGCAATTTGACAAGAAAACATTTTTGTTGAAGAGTCTTTCTGTCATCGCTACAGACGAGGAGTGCCTCCTGACGATTAGCAAGTCAGGCACCTCGCAGGGGAGGGGGAACTGGGGAGGCCGGGGGGCCCTAACCCACCCCCCCACCCCCCATCACTTTTCAACAGTAAAAAGCAAGTAATACTAAAGAGTTCGAAGTAATCGAAGTTAGTTTTCTATTTAACGTTTTACCGAAAACTGATTATTCTTGTTTTGAAACACCATTTTCTCCAGAACCAGTTATAGTCAGATATCTGATAACCATTTATCAGAAACAAAAAACCCCGAGGCGGTGGCGAGAGAGCTGGAACGCTAACTGTCTCTTCATCGTTAGATTGGTCCCTTTCTTACCCCGCATTTTGCTCACTTTGCGGGTCGCCGATGGGCGCTATTCCTAAAAAGCGCTCGATGCCTACGAAATGGTGCATAATTCACGATCTATCATAGCCCGCCACTCACTATGAATAGCAAAGAACTGTCCTTATGTACCTACGACACACCTGACCGCGCGATTTCACAACTTAAACTCCATGGATCAGACGCATTAATGAGTAAACTCGATCTATCTGATGCCTTTCGTCACATTTTAGTGCGTCGCGATAACTGGGAGCTCCTTGGATCTACGTGGCAAATTGATATTCATGGCACACTCACCACTGCTTACTTTGTCGATGCCTTCTTGCCCTTTGGATTGCGCAGCTCGCCCGCGCTCTTCCTCAAGTACGTCGATATCTTATCATTCACCATGCGCGACCGTGGGGTCAGCCCCATTTGGAACTATCTGGACGTCTTCTGGACCTGTGGTTCTCCTTCCCCAGAACCCCTTTGCCAAACCAACTAAGATATCATGCTCAATACCTGTTCAGATCTCGGCTTCAATTCAAATCCTGCAAAGACTGTTGTGCCATTTACTACCCTGGAACCTGGGTATCGAACTCGATAGCGATACCCAAGAGGCACGCATTTCACAGACTCGTCTTGACGGACCTCTCCATTTACTTCGGACAGTCTCCTGCAAAAAGAGACAGCCCCAGTCACTCATTGGAAAACTCAACTTCATCTGCTCGGGTGCGGACCAGGTAGAACGTTTCTTCGCCGAATGATCGAACTTTTGTCAAAAGGGTCTCAGCAAAGCAATCAAATCCATCTTACTAAACAGTTCTTCAAAGACCTCGAATGGTGGATGTCATTTTTCTCTGATTGGAATAGTCCAGTATGTTCTATGATGAAAAGTGGCTCAGCAACGCATGCCTACACCTTTTTACTGATGCCTGTGCTGAGTCCTTTGGGGCCTTATTCGGCACCGCCTGGCTCTGTGCAACTTTTCATGACGTCGGTATCCCCAATCGTCGCTCCATAACGTACAATGCGCTTTACGCCATCACCATGGCAATGACCGTGTGGGCTCCCTCCTTAGCCTCACAAAGTCTTTTATTTCATTGTGACAATTAATCAGTCGTGCGCATTCTGACCTCCGGTTCCAGCAAATGTCGTCAAATTATGTCCCTCGTCCGTTACCTTTTCTTCATCTGCACTAAGTTTAACATTGTATTGAAGGTCGTACACATCCCTGGGATACTAAATTCTGCCTCTGATGCCTTATCTTGATTACAGGTCCAACGCTTTCGCAAGTTAGTTCCCACCGCGGACACCATTCCTACGCCCGTCTTTCCGGTGAACTTGGCCGATTTCAAATGAGGGCTGCCCACTACTTCCATAAAGGGTTAACCGACAATACCCATCGCACATACAGTTCTGCGCAACGCCAGGACCTCACATTCTGCGAAACGCATCACTTCACTGCCCCTCCCACATCCGAAGAAACACTCTCCTTCTCTGTGGCCTTCTTAGCTGACCGTCTAAAACCACAATCTATTAAAGTGTACCTCGCCAGCGTGCGTGCGCTACACATCAGTCACGGATTTTATAATCCTCTCACACACACTATATTAATTAAGCTACAACAAACATTGAGAGGAATTGAACGCGAACACTCCAGTCCAGGCAAACAGAAATTACCGATAACCTTTGACCTACTGTGTCGCCTACAAAATTTAATCGACCCACACTTCGACGACGATGCTGTCTGCTGGGCGGCCATGACAACCGCCTACTTTCTGCTCCTACGCGCGGGAGAATTTACCGTCACAAGCAAAACTTCTTATGATGCCGAAACCTTACTCCGCCTCCAGGATGTCAACCTTCGCACCACGTAAACTGGTGACGTAGCTCTCCACCGTCGAAAATCGAAGACTGATCAACAACACCGTGGAGTGGTACTATATCTTTGTCACGCCCACCACACTGTTTGTGCAGTTTGCAGTTTGTGCAGTCTTTCCTTTCAACACTGCTCCGACTTGTGCCTCTAGACTGACTCTCAGGATTGCAGTGGCCACAGTTTTTGCATTGGTAGTGCAACCTCTGCTACCATCGATGTGCTAAACGATAATGAGATCAAACAGCTTGGTCGCTGGTCCTCAGACTGCTATGAAAGATACATTCGCTTTCCCTTAAGTCTCTTCCTAACAGTTGCTCCTTGTATCGCACAGACTAAGGACCTTCCTTACCAATATGCCTCTCCTTACACTCCAGCACTTAGTTTTCATTGGGCCATTTTCTTTGGGGGGGGGGGGGGGTGGGGGCAGTTTGTTTTGTGTCCAAATAAATACTTTACATTAAACTGCTCCTTTGAGGCCCAAAATCTGTGTACTGTTCTTCTTGTGGTAAGGGGCGTTGAACATTAAGTGCTCATCAGTATTGTTCTTAAATTGCTGAATCCGTATTTCCTCTTGCTGAGGGCTGAATAGAGATTAGTGTTTTACAATGTTGGAAATTAACAAAAAAAAGTTTTCGAAACCTTAACTATATTCAAGAAAACTGATGACGAGTTAATTGATCTATTAAAATCCCTCTCATTACATCTAAAATATTAGCCGGCAGGATTCTATAACTGGTTAAAACCAGCACACATACCGAGCTAGCCCCTTTAAGTTTGTGAAAGCGGCAAGATCTGCCAACACGCTGGACAATAGCAAACACAATAGCATCAACGTTCATTGTTTAGATGACACGCCCCTTTCAAGTGAGTGAGCAGAACCTAAATTCCCTGCGGAAGATAGCGCGCGTTTATTGTAACCGTCTTAACCAATGAGACTCGTCCCTCTGACATGCTCATTTTAATTAAAAACGCAATATGACAGACCTAAGATGTTTTGTCAACTGCAAGTAAATGTCTCGAGAACAATGGGCATTCTGCGCGAAGTTCTCCACCTTCGCCAAGTTTTTTTTTTCCGAAGAAACGTTCGCATCCTACTTTGTTTCCTTGCCTTGTCGTTTTGTGGTTTTTAACTACGGTCAATTCCTTTTGACTGCTCTAAACTATCACCTATGTTCCTTTTCCACGGACATTTATGTCAAAATTGTTTAATTAGTATTTTTTTCTAGCTTACTAAAAGCTACTTGTCTACTTTATTCACCTTCTCTTAGAATCTTCCAACAAACATAGGCGTCGTGTATTGTTGTTGTTGTTGTTTTTTTTTTTTTGGCTTTCTTCGCGCCAATATTTTGTGGTTCAGAGCAGTCAACAGGAATTGACCGCGGTTCAAAAACCTCAAAACATTAAAACATTACAAAAAAAATGTTTTATGTTTTGAGGTTTTTGAACCGCGGTCAATTCCTGTTGACTGCTCTGAACACAAAATATTGGCGCTAAGAAAGCCAAGCGAAGTTGCTCAATACCAGAAAATTATAGTAATAATAATAATAGTAATAATAACAATAATAATAATAATAATAATAATAATAATAATGTATGTATGTATGTATGTATGTAATGTATGTATGTAATGTATGTGTGTAATGTATGTATGTATGTATGTATGTATGCATGTATGTATGGCAACGGTTACACAAACAACAACAACAACACCAGCTTTATTACCAAATAATAGTTGAACTTAATTTACAACATAATCTAAGGTAACATTTACTCAGAATAACTGAAAAGCTAATCCAGCTGAGTAAAATTAAGTAATGTTTAAGTATAGGAGATTGGTTGGCACTAAAGCTAGAGCAGAGCAGTTAATAAGTCAAAAGAAGAAGACAAAAATAAATAAACAAATAAATAAAGAAAGACTTTAAGGTGTCAAACTTGACTTTGTTTTTAAACGTTTTAAGGGGGAAGTGTTTGATGCTTTCATCAAGGTGATTCCAAACGTTTACAGCTGCGAAGCGAAAGTTGAATTTACCATAGTTTGTTGTAATGGCATTGATGTAATAGGTTGATTTAGAAGCAAGCCTCGTATTGTATTACTGCATAGATGCTATACTGTTTGAAAAATATTTCAAAGGAAGACGGAAGAAGATTATAGTGATAGTGATGCATGAGGAGTGCATTGTGAAGGGTTATCCCTAATTCCTAAAAAGAGGCTCAGAGTGTTCATCTGGTTTCGAAAAAGTTATAAAACGTATTGCTCTTTTTGAATAATTATTAGAGGTCTGAGAGTAGAACTATAAGTATATAATAATGAATATTATTCCGGTGAATAATATAATTGAAGTAATATGTTTCTGTTATGAAAGGTGTCGTCATCGTGGTTTCATATGATAGCTGAGTTAATCTTTTGTCTCACGATTGAGTCACAAAGATGTGGATCCCGACGTTTCCACCGCTATACTGCTGGTCTGCATCAGGCAATGGTGTGGACTGGCTACGTGTGAGTATAAGAAAGCACCATGGCTTGTGGTGATTGGTGCGTTTCGATCCTTGCTTAGGCTGTTGTTGATTGGAGGATTTCCATCCTTGTTGTTCAGACTAGAAATTGTTCCCTCAGCGGTCCGCTTTGGTACTGATCGGCTGTTGTTTGATGCTGGGCATCCACGCTTCAGAAATTTCAATTCCACTGTCCCTGTTGATGTTGTTAGGGTGAAGTCTTATGTGAATAGCCTCTTTACCCTACGAGTGTACCAATGTGGGTCTCGGTCAATAAATTTAACTTCGTCGCGGATAATGTCCGGTCGCGTTGCTATGTTCTGAAACGGCGGAAGATTGGGTTCGAGAAAGCCGTATGTCTCTATCGTGTTCCTTAATCCGTTCATTCATAGATCTTCCCGTCTCTCCAATATTTCAATATTAGAGAATGGACGTCAACATAATAGTCCTCAATCCTAAGTACAGTTAAAAGAAACTTATGAATTTTCTTTTAAATGCTCTTCTCGTATACATTGTACCAAACGCAGAGAAAGACTTGAGTTTCACATGCAATCTAGATTTTTGTACATAAAAATTATCTGCGGAAGAGAAACGCGTATTATATGCATGAATGTCAGATGAATGGATAAAAAGTTCACGAATGTTCCTAGGTGTAGAACTAGTAGAAACACCATGTATTATGGTGGAAACCGTTTCAAAGTAGAGCATATTAACAGGTAGAATGTTCGAAGCAATAAAAAGAGGGATAACATGAGATCTTTTATTGGAAAAGAAAATCAGACGGAGGGCACGCTTTTGTAGGGTAAGAATCTTTTTTAGATCACACTGTGCTGCCTGACCCCAAACAGGTATACCGTAAAGCGTGTAGGGAAATATCAGCGAACGGTAAATTTGAAGAAGGGTATTTAAAGGTACATGGTGTCTCAGCCTGGCAATTAGGCCGACTATTTTGCTAATCTTCGAGGCAATATGATCAATGTGAGGCCTCCAGGTTAAGTTCTTGTCAATTAGTGCTCCTAAGAATTTTACGTAATCTTTACATTCAAGAACCGCGAATCCATTGTTGTTATTTTCCGGAATTGTGATGCATGGTTGATGATTAACTCTTTTTTGTAATGGCCCAAAGATGACAAAATTTGATTTCTTCGCGTTAATGGTTAGTTTATTAGCATTAAGCCAGTCACAAACATTTTTTAGCTCATTATTAACTACGGTTTCCAGGGATTTCAAGTCCTTGTCAGCATATAACAGGTTTGTGTCATCAGCAAAACGATAAAAGCCAAGTTTATTGCCACAAAGAAAAATATCATT
Source organism: Pachyseris speciosa (assembly GCA_016490735.1). NCBI lineage: Eukaryota > Metazoa > Cnidaria > Anthozoa > Scleractinia > Pachyseridae > Pachyseris > Pachyseris speciosa. The sequence continues at coordinate 146,648 of JAEMWC010000680.1, forward strand.
AATATAAATCAAGAAAAGTAGGGGGCCTAAAACAGACCCTTGTGGAACTCCAGTTACCGAGCTCTTCTTGGATGAAATATGGTCATTGTCAATATGCGTTGTTTGTGTTCGGTTAGCCAAATACGACGAGAACCACTCGTGTACAATACCTCTGATCCCATTATGGTGCATTTTATCAAGTAAAATAGTGTGATTGACAGTATCAAACGCTTTCTTCAAGTCGAGAAAAATGCCACATGTAAACAATTTCTTGTCCATATTGTTTGTATCGTATTCACTATATCCAAAATTGCATGCTGAGTGGAAAATTTTTCTCTAAAGCCATACTGGACATTATATAAAAGTTCATTATCTTCGATGTATGATTTCAATCGATAATACATAATTTGTTCAAAAATTCTATTAAAGACGGAGAGAAGCGGAATAGGACGGTAGTTGCTGGGGTCTGTCTTATCGTCGCCTTTGTATACTGGGATAATTTTTGCATGTTTTAACTTGGAACGATATTTTCCAGCTTGAACAGAGAGGTTGATAAGCTCAGCTAAGGGTGAAGAGAGTGGAGGGGGGGAATCTCTATTCCTCATAAGCTTTGCTTCTCGGAGATTTCCCCGCCACAGTCCCTCCTTCAAAGTTGTATGTACACTTTAAATTTAATATTAATTAGCTATTTATTATGTTTTTCTATTCTATTTGTAATTTTTTCTATGTGGCGAGATAATAAAAAAAAATAAAATAAAAATCCACATCTTTGTGAATCAATAGTGAGACAAAAGATTAACTCAGCTATCAATATGTTTCTGTTTACATAATATCTAATTTTGGATAGTACTCTAATACCTCTTGAAATCTTCTTGCTCAATTCGTGTAAATATGGTTTCCAGTTCAAATTAGAATAAAAAATGACTCCTAAATATTTAACTTGATTATCAAATTTAACAGACATATTGGAGATACTAAGAATCAACTTATGAGCTATTCTTCTTTGCGGAGAATGGAATACCACAAAGCTAGTTTATTCAATATTTAAAGACAATTTGTTAGCATATAACCACTGGCTCACCTTTTCTAGTTCTACATTTAAGTTGGTTTCTAAATTTAGAATGTTAAGGAATTGGAGCATTTAGGCATATTATATATAAAAGAAAAAGAAGTGGGCCAAGCACTGACCCCTGTGGTGCTCCACATGAAGCAGTTAAGTAATCAGAATCAGGGCCAAACAAAGAGACAAACCGTCTTCTGTTACGCAAGTAAGATGCAAACAAATCATTTGCAACACCTCGTATGCCATAATACTCCAACTTGGTTATTCTTTTCTTGCTCTCCTTCTTCATTTCTTAGATATCCTTAGTAACAATGAATTGTAAATTATTTTAGTGTCTCTTTTTTGTTGTTCTCTTATTGTACTGCATTCCTTATATTGACGTTTGTAACACTACTGTAATAATCTTTCTTTCTCTAATCCTCTGTATTTGTATGAGTTTAAATAAAATTGAATGGAATTGAATTGAATTAACAAAATTTTATGGTCAACAGTACTAGTATCAAAAGCTTTACATAGATCTAAGAAGATGCCACAAGAGTAAGTGCCATTATCAATTGATCTTTGTATCTTATAAGTCGAGAGGAGAAGAGCATGGGTGGTTGAATGCTTTGATCTAAAGCGAAACTGATTATTGTGTAGAATTGAAAATTTCTCAAGAAAATTAATAATTCCATTGTACATTTATTTTTCAATTAATTTATTAAATATGGAAGCAGGGAAATAGGTCTATAGTTGGAGACTAAACAACTGGACCCTTTTTTGTGAATTGGAACTACTCTGGCGACTTTAAAATAATCAGGCACCATACCAGTAGAAAATGAGCAATTAAATAGCAGCTGTAGAGGAATTGATGAAACACCTTTTAAAGTCTTAAGAAAGGAGATTGAAATACTAAATGGGCCACAAGCCTTGGTTGAACTTAGGGACATAATTATATTCACAATCTCAGTTGAATTAGTAGGTGATAAGAAAAAACTAGAGGCCTGGGGTTTATCTAAATAATACTTAAATGGTAGATTTGGTTTTGGTATAGCTGCGGCCATGTTTTTTCCAATATTAGAGAAAAATGTATTCAATTGATCAGCAATAGCCTTATCATTTGTAATCTCTTATTCATTAATAATTAACTTGCTAGGCGAGGTGGAACCTTTTGACTTTAGACATATAAGTTGCTTTATTCCTTTCCAAATTTCTTTTGTTTTTGCCCTTTTCGTTACGAAATATTCTTTATAATAATTGATTTTACTTACTTTAAGTAGATGATTTAAGTTATTTCGATAACACTTAAATTTGGTATGGCTGTAACATGTGCGTGTTTTCAGGTAGTGCCTATACAACCTATTTTTGTTAATAATGGATGCTTTTAATCCCTGAGTAATCCAGGGCTTTGTTTGAAATCTAGATTCCTTTCGAGTGAGTGCCAAACCTGGTGAGGTGATCTAACGAGTTTGTCTTGCGAGGTTTGCGCATGATTTAATTCTTCTCCTAATTATGAAAGCATGCCACTATTTAGGCCTTTACATATTCTGCCAGAAGTGAGGGTGATATGTTGTCCATAGCAAACTCGATTGTTTACTCGATAAAGAGCGAGTACAGTATGTTCAGCTCTTCTGAAACTAAGCACTGTTTAGCATTAATAAATAAGTGCAATGTGCCTCAGTTTGCTTTCGCCCGCAAAGGGAAAACAAGAAGAAAGGCTAGCGTGGCTACATACCTCTAAAACGTCACCATCTATCGCCAGTAGTATATGTTCAGCAGAATTAAGCCCCGTTTCTGTCTTCCCCTGTCTTCGTGCTGTTTTCCCCTGTCTTCCTGCACACTAATAAGTGGATAGGCATCCTAATGAACGTCACTTTTACTTACCAGTCATTGGTTTATTAAAAACCCCTTTATGTTCTCAAATTAAAAGACCAACGTTCAAACTTAGTCATTCCTTTCAAGTCGCTTTCTGGGAAAAACGTTTCTCTGAGATTATCGTTTGATTTTTCGAAAGTTTTAACAGTTTTGTCTGTAGGAATAAATTCTTAGCTAATTTTTTTTTCCTTTGCGTTCCGTGTAAATTCTTAGCTAACTTTTCTTGTTTTCTGCTCCGTTAGTCACGCACGCGTTATGCAAAACAAATCTCAACTCTTCTCTCAACCCTATATTTGCATACAAACTCAAGAGAAGAAGCCCATGGGACAGCTGTACCATCGAACAACAACAATGGTGTTCGGAGCGCTTAATTTTCAACACTCGACTAATGAATGTTCAGTTTGAACAACACGTTTCTTGGGACATTATTTCTTTTATTAGCGAATACAAAAAGAATTCAAATGCACAGAGATTTGAAATGAATAAAAATACATTTATTGACAACGAAAGCTCCAACAACTACGAAACGTTTAGCACAAAGTATCAGGAAATTAGGATGCAATCAATCGAATTCATTACACTGAGAAAACCAAACAATAAGACTGAAGTCCCCTTAACAAAGAAATAAACTCCAATAGAACAACACGCTAGATATTGGTTTAAAATACATTTTTATTGAGATCAAAACCACAGTATAACAGTCAAAGTAGGTCTAGTCTTCATCTTGGGGAATGGGTTGCTTCACAACTGAACAATCGATTAAGCAAGAATTTCCGCTTATCGATGGCTAGGTCTGTCGATTCTAGCCAATCGAATCCATTCGTATCTGAGATGAAGATGAAGATGTTTAATCGACTCATTCTCGCATTAAAAATGAATTACAATGTGTTTACAAAGTTCGGAAAATTACAGAAAACCTTATTGGGACTGGGTTTACAAAATAATTAAAAATTATAAAACCTACAAGAGTTACATAAATTTCAATCATGACTACTAAAAAATTTATGGTAAGAATATGATTTTTTTTATTTGAGATCTTTTTGGGTTTCCATCACTTTTTGGAAGGTGTAATCTTTTTTCATCGCTCGCATCCACTGCAGATACTCTAATAGTACTTTTCTCAGTTCTTTTCTGTATAGAGGAGGGAGAGCGTTCTACGCTTTAAGGTCAGGGGCATCCAACGAGCCACATCAAACAATAGCCGTAGAAAGACATTTTTAAGAACCTTATGGTGTTTGAAGTCTGTTTAAAGCGATGTTTTTGAAAGCTAGAGGAAGTTCATCTGTTCGCATGCCCTAGCTGAAATTTTAATTGCCCGAAAATGTTAGGGAACAAAATCTTCCTTTGAAAAAATGCAAGCTGAAATGAACTTCCCACGAGCTTTCTAGGGAACTATTGTCTCTTTCCGAAAATACTAGCCTGACGTTTTTGGCTGAAAAAACAAAACAGCAATATCGACCTTTCCGAAAACCTTAAGGGCTATGATTTCCCAATTTCGAATCTTTTAGGCCACGTTTTAGTAACGAAAATCCGAGTGCACTCTTTAATCGACGCCGAAAGCCCAAGGCGAATTACTCTCCATCGAGCAGATATCTACCGAAACTTGTCGTTCAGTGCCCATGTAAGATGAGCCACATTTTCCGAATCTCCGTTCCTTTCGTACTCATCGATCCCCTGAAAGCATTGAGCTGGACCTCATGGCGTTCCTGAGCTTCATCTAATATGCGTGACCAAGGGATTTTAAACAAAATACGTAAAAGTATGTTGTTCCAAATTTTTTACTGTCATCATTTACCTTGATTTTTGTGATACCATTTTCATTCCACTCGTTCCATTTGACGACGAAAATGAATCCATCAAAATCGTTTCAAATGACCAAAGCACGCGAAACGCCAGTCAAAGCTCTGTTTCGAAGGGGAAACCGGAAGGAAAAAGCTTACTCTTTTAACTCTAAATTTTTTCCCTTGTACATTGTTAACTCGAATTTTCGGTGTTGCTCACGAACAGGAGTTGTTGGTATTGGCCGAAACCTATCTCCTTTAATCTTTTATTCTATTTCTCAGCCGACAGCAAGCTTTTCGTGCACTGAGATAGAATCAAGTCCGATCCTGCTGTATGCTGTTTTCAACCAAACCACCCTCTTCATGCACTTTACTTATATCGGTCAAAGCCTTTCCGAAAGAATTAAGAGTCAACCAAGAAACTTGTGTGCTCTTTTCATTTCGGGATACGCCGCTTACTCTAACGTTAACGTTTGCAACCCTCACTAACCCAAACTCTAACCCTAACACGAACCCACAACGCTAACCCTATCCCTAATTTTAACCCTAACTCTAAACTAAACAATACCCCTAACTCTTTTGAGTGCTGTTTTCAAGTCGGACAAAATCTACGAGCGCTGACTTAAGGTTGACCAAGGCTGCTGTGTGCTGTTTTTAAGTCAACCAAGAATGTTGTGCACTGTTTTCCAGCTAAGGAAGCTTCTTGAGCATTATCAGTAAGCAAAACACTGGTGATAAGCGCTGCATTTAAAAAAATCAACCATTTCCAAGTCGGATGGGCATCTTGTGTGCTGTTTATGAGTCAAAAAGGCACATTGCGCATCCTAATTCAACAGGGACGTTCCTGTTGTCTTCATTCAGTTACGAGCATTTGGCGCTTAGTTTTCAAATACAGAATACCCTTGGGCATTGCTTGATGAATGTTAATAAGGAAGATATGGCTTTGATAAACCACACGATGTTTTTAAAGTTAATTTTTTTAATGAAGACATGTTTCGGATGAGACATCATCCATCGTCAGTTGCACAGTGCGGAATAAAATTAAAATGAGCAATTTTCAGATTGAACTTCTCAGATGTTTCCTTGTTCTGAAAATTGTAGTTCGCCTTGTTCCGAAGATTGTTTTGAAATTCTCGACTCTGCTTCCAGTAGCTTCCAATTGAAAATCAAAGAAGCCATGCACATCCTCTGGGAGCAGCCGTCTTTAAATTCTCAGGTCAAACACCTTAATTTATCCCTTCTTATTAATTAGTCTATTTTTTTAGTATAAATAGTTTCGTTACCCTTTATTATTCTTGTTAATATCTCACCTTGTTAACTATTTATTGCAGAATACAAGGCAATGATTACCAAAAAAAAAGAAAAAGCCTGTATGCAAAAAAACCAGCAATTTTTGAGCAAAATTAAAAAAAAAACTCCCAAAAATCCACTAAGCATAGTTTTCCACCAAACCCTTCACTTATTTAGTTTTGAACGACTAGTAGATTTATACTAAAACAATTACATTATTTGCTCTCAATAGCTAACCGTGATAGCTGATTCGGGTGCGTCCTCATCAGTTATCACCCAATAGAAATCACGCGCTCATAATCTAAATTATTTAACAATTATTGTTAAATAGAAAAGAATGGGGATGGAGAGGCAGAGTTTCTGGCCTGCATTACTTTCAACCAAAAGTTATTGTAGGGGGCAGAGCATGGTTTCCCCTCAAACCCTTCACCTTGACCAAACCTTGTAATACACCTGTATTCACCTTCTAAATTCCACCCTTGAAGTAATTGTGTAACTAAGCATATACACACCTTCTGCACGGAAGCTTCCCTTGAGGTAATGTGTGTTTTTTTGCTTTTTTTTGTTTTTGCTTTTTTGTTGTTGTTGTTTTGTTTTTTGCTGTTTTTTTTCCAAATAGACGAGCTTGTTCCCTTATGAGGTAGATTTTGCTCTTTAGTTAAGGTAGGGTACAGCATAAACAGCATGTGAGGAAGCCAATCTGGCTTCCATGGCAATGGAAAACATTTCTGTCAATTGGATATCACTCCTTTTAATTAGAAAACATTTTCTCAAAATGGCTCTCTTACTAGTAACAAAGACTCATACAAGTAGCTTTTCTTCTATAAAATGACTTGTTAAAGTTCCATGTCCATCACAGCTCTAGAAGAAGATATCGCTTTCAAGTAAACCTGGGTAGCACCGAGCAGGTGGTTAAATTCAATCATGGATATCACTTCACAGGTTGCTTTGGGGCATATCATTCGAATTTTCTTTCGGCTCTCCGTTGGTATTCAAGCTGTTTAGAGATGTTAGCGTTTCGAAAATTTGTGTCTAAGCATGAAAGTAAATTGAAAAATAAACATGAATGAATGTTTATTCCCGTCCTCAGTAAGTCAGCTATGTTTTGAATTACATAGTCAACTACCATGCGACAGTTACACAAAATTATCGAAAGGAGTGTCAGTTATCACGCAGTTTCAGTTTCAGTTTCCATTTATTCCAACAAATTCAGAAGCTGTTGATCGACCAGTCTGTATTCATACACAAGCTGTACATTACTGACAATATGAGGGGGTTTTGTTTAAGAAGAGGAAGTTTCAGTGCCTTTTCAAAGCAACTTCGGTGAATATTCGCTCTAATGCGTATAAAAAATAAAAAATTAGCTGAGTGGCTGATCAGACAATTTAACAACTAACCAACGTAATTATCCATACTTATTAATTAGTAAACAGTCAATAGATTTATCGCACGTGTTAACTGAGTCTATTAGGGGATCAGGTAAGATACCGTTTCTTTGCCATCACTTTTCGTACCTCGTCCTTACAGCATTTCAGCACAGAAGAAAGGATAAAAACTACTATACAGCTTTTTAAAAGACCTTTTCGGGTACTCTCTTCCGATATGATCCCTGTCATGTGCTGTCAATGAAAAAATATCATTGCCGCCGCATAATATTTTCGTGTCGATACTAAAATTTATCTTTGGACTATTGTAAGTTGTTCTTCCTCTTTATGTTTTTTTTGTTTCGTATTCTTTTTAAATTATACAGTAATTTTGTACTTCAGCTTAATTTTACTTTATCACCAAACGAAGTGCCAACCAGTAAATTTTCTCATTTTCTTTTAACTTACAACCCGCCCTGTAAGTCACCTTCATTTCTTGATTATCTTCTTCGACACATTGGTAAAAAAATATCAATGTTAAATAGCAATAAATACCAATTATGAGAAAACTGATGAAGCTATATTGGTATTGTCGCACAGTTTGTCGTATTTCCACTGCCTTAAAATCTAAAATAAAGATATCTATCTCTTCATGCAAGCTTTATCCCTTTCATAACTTCAAAACGTTGAATTTTATCCATACATCCATACTTTGAAACAAAATAGGTTTTGACACTTCTGCAAGCGTAATATGAAGCTTAAGAAACATCCACTTAACTGTTTACTGAAAGTTTATTCAGACCTTTGACAGTTGCATGGTGTTAATAATTTGTACGGTGAAAATACCGAGGCGTCGCAAACAGGGTGGATCATAGCTAATAAAATTTTAGACGTTCTCAAGCTTAAAATAATCATCACTTTAAAAACACAAGAATGCCTAAACTGCAGTATTGAACGGGTGAAATGAAAAAAGAGGTGATAAATAGTTCTAACCTTTAGTGTGATGAAAAGAATACAGCAGAAGAAAATCATGGAAATAGACTTGTATGATGTGTTATCAAATTTCCTATCACAAAATAAAGTGCTATCTGTAAGGCTTAGTATTTTCGGTTGTTAAGTTCACAGCCGCGCTGCGATTCATCTTCATTTAATTAACATCTTCGGGAAACCAGCAAAAATAACAAATGTTAAACGTTACGAAAACAATTTTTGACAAAACTTATTAATTTACTCTGGCTTTGTCCCACTGTTTGTCTTACCATCTTTTCATTGCAACAATAATGAAACAATAATAATTCACAAAGGTTACCATCATGATGTTCTAACTTATTTACTTGCTTAATTTTCTATAAAATTCTCAAATAAAAAAATCTCTCCCTCCGATCCATTTAAGTTCATTTCTTTCAAAATTTCAGAACGTTTAATTCTATCCACACTACCCTACCTAACACCCACTTTCCTCAAAGTTTGTGGAGCTTCGACAGGTGGCTGTTCATAACTCATGCGGCTTACCGAATTAAATTATAGCAAAAGTGACAACTGCGGTTCATTTCATGCCTGTAATCTAATCTCTAATCATTAGAGCCCTAGGTTTAATGTATTTCCATGTCATGTTCCCTATATTGAAATACCGACTGCTACCTCAAAATGCTTCACTCCCAATTTACTTCCGCGAGGCACTTGCGTTGCTGAATTCTAAAGGCAATCTATCCTCACAATTTTGCTAAGAGAAGATACATTTCACCTAGACACAGCTCTTTACCACAATAAATCGAAAGGATTTCAGGGCGTTACAAGAACGTTTTATATTCCATTTTGGAACAAAACAAACTTCAGTGGAAGTGAAGAGTTCCTTGAAGGGGCTTACAGCAGATGGCCGCCTTAAGCTTCTCAGTGTCTCTGAAATTCTTTCTTGTTTCAGTTTCGATCGTCGCCTCATGTTCAGCCGTTCAAATTCCTAAAGGTAGAATACTTTGTTTTGTTTTCATTGACATGATTCCGCTTGCTATCCTTTTTTAAAAGCTTGGGATGTTAATAAAATGCCTGCCTGTTAGTGACGCGGATGTTTTGTTTACTTTCTTCCTCAAAACAGTCTCTCTCTTTTATTTCAGTGATTGAAGTTAACAAAGCTATAAACCGCGGAAGTCCAACTCATGGTTTGGGATATGCCGGTTTTAAGAAGGACGCATATTCTTATTTGAATATCACCTGCCTTGGTGATAATCTTCTTGATAACACAGGCGAATGTGGGCTGGCCTGCTTGAAAAACCCATCATGTTTCTCTTTCAACGTGGCTGCCTTCCCAGATGTCAATGAAAAGCTTATGTGTGAGCTGCTACCATCGGATAAATATAACAACTCTGAAAAGTTAGTTCCCAGTCAAGGCCATCACCACTTCAGCATCGCGGTAAGTTAACTTTGTATTACATTTATTATATCACTTGAGAAAAGAAAGTTAATGCATATATTAACTCTAGTAGTTTCGTCCTGGCACGCTTGTTGTGTAGTTTGAAATGAAACCCAATTTATTTAACCATTTTCATTTTATGTCCGCCATGTGATCCCCTGATATGTCGATACTGTTAAATTGCTGGAAGACTATTTCGTATACAGCTGGAAGCAAAAGAAAGACCCAATGCCGCTGCAAACGCCTTGACGGATTTTTTTTTTTGTACGATTCTAGCCACCAGCTGCGAATGTCAATGTAGTGCAAGCGCTCTATAAGCAAGTGCTTTATAAGCGATGGGATTACATTTCTACCATAATATTGCTATATTTTAAGCTATGCATTATAGATTTCTACATTATAAGGTAAAAGGTACAGTTACCATGTAGTTGCAAGTTGAAAACAATAATGTTAGATTTAAAAAAACACACATAATAATCAAGTACAAGCGAAGCAACTGGAAAGTAGAGAGGAGAGAATTGTGATTAATGTTATCGCTCGCAGACGGGAATCGAAGACACATTTTGGTGGGCCAAGATTGAGAAGGGAATGTATTGGCAAGGCTTGGATAGGCGGGGCCGGGGTGCGTCATGCCTGTGCTGGAAGGCGGGCATGGTGGCTGGCATAATGTCCTGGGGCCAGGTTAACCCAGTCCAGCAGTAGAACGACATGCCCTCTCTCTGACGGGGATTCACCACAAGGCTAAAGACTATGCGCAACCATAGGAAACCAGCAATAACTGGGAGGGTGGAAGGGATAAATGGAACAACAGTTCAACTGGACAATGGCAAAATTAATGTAATGCACATAGTGAAGTAGTAAAGCACTTTCAAATAACGAAAATGCCACTTTGGCGGACAACGGCAGGAGGAGCTGTAAGCTCAAGGGTGATTGCTTGCTAACATTAACTTTAATTTTATGCTAACATATCATTATACGGCTATAAGGGAGGTATATAGCTACAAGGTACATTAGTTACTGCTATTGAATTTCAATATTAGAGAATGGGCGTCAACATAATAGTCCTCAAACCAAAGTACAGTTAGAAGGAACTTATGAATTTTTCTTTTAAATGCTCTTTTCATGAGCTTACGCCAGTCGGGGTGTAGACAGTTCCACAATCTCGTACCAAACGAAAAGATCGAAGACTTGTAATGACATGCAATCTAGATTTCTGTACATAAAAATTCTCTGCGGAAGAGAACTGCGTATTATATGTATGAACATCAGATGAAAGAATAAAAAGACGTAATAACACCCACAGACTTAAATGCCCACAGTAAAAGGCAGCTAGGAGGTATAGAGTGTGACGTATCTGTGCCTTTGTCAGTCGCGTAGACCTTGCGTATTTTAAGCTTCGATCACTTCTGCCGTGCTTTCACTTGCTCGACGAATTCTATACAAATTTCCCGTTCAGATATGCTTAAAATACACTGTCAGACTCCTCTGGAGTCAGTGATTGAACGGAGTGATAGTTGGCTCAGTACTTTGTGAATAGTCCGCAGCGTGCGGCATCGCTGGTGTAAAATCCGAGGGAGAACTCCGTTGTTATAAAAAGTTTATATTGCATATAAACGACACAGTAAAAATATACTGCCAGAATCGTTGCCGAAGGTGATTATTTAACTGAGTGATATTTGGCTCAGTGCTTTGTAGTATGAAGTCAGCGTGCGGTATCGCTCGTATAAAATACGAGGGGGAACTCCGTTATTGTAAAAAGCTGATGTTGCATGTATTATACTAAAAGGGCACAGTAAACTGATTTAGCGTCTGAAAATCAAACTCCTTTCAGTTTCCATTCAGACAGATCGACCCATGAAGCACGGTCAAACAGCCGGCTTCTTACAGTCATTTACTTTGAAAAGTTCCCGTCTGCCAATACATTATTTTGTCTAATTCAAAGCTGTTATATGCAAAGTAACTGATACCATTTACGATTTTTTTGTAGTCAAAGTGTAGCAGTTGGCCTTGTGAGAACAATGCCAAGTGTGTGTCACTCTACGAGGAGATTAGCTATGTGTGCGTTTGCACAGAAGGATTCACTGGGAAAAACTGCGAAACAGGTAAGAAACTTTGTGTTTTACACATTGGCGACGGACTAATTTAAACTAACTAACTAACTAACCAAGTAACTAAACAATGATACATATTACACATATTATATATGAATGAGTCTGTTACATTGGAGAAAACCTGGCTAGTTTGAGATTCAGTTAACTCAGTGTTAACGATGGTTTATGTTGCAGACGTAAACGATTGCGATAGCAACTCGTGTTTGAAGAACCTGCTGGCAAGCTCTCTATTGGGTCTCACGCGCGATTTTTTTCGGACGCAAGTCTCGCGAGTGGCGAATGACCACGGTCATTCCTTAAGTGTTTATTAACAACTCGGGAAGAATCCAATTTCTGCAAACCTGCCTCTCAAAATTTGTTGCTATTGCTCCACCAATTTCTTGTAAGGGAGACGTTCCACATCAATTAAATTATTCAGTGGAAAAAAACAAAAGAAAAGAAAACAGCCTCTTGAAAAAGTCCCAAAAGTACATGGCACTCGCTGAGATGTTAGATTTAACTTGGGAGAGCTTAATCGCTCACTGTATTGAGAAAATGTAATGAACGATTGAGCCCTCTCAAGTTAAATCTCCTCTTCCTCCGGTTTGGATATACAGTCAACTCTCTCGTAGGTGACCACCCTGGGTGCACGACAGAGTGGTCGCTTACGGGAGGTGCTCGCTAACGGGAAAAATCAACAAAATAAGCCCAATACTGGATTGACTGCAATTACATAAAGATATTACCTTGTCAGCTAAATTATGCAAATATAAACTAAGTTATAACATTTTTTACATGCAACACTTTTCGGGAAAACTACTATACAATGTACTTTGATTCTTCTACTGTAACATTTCGCAACAGATCACTGTAAGAATTCCTGTTTACCTCACAATCTAATTATCGGCATCTTCTTTGTATGTAAACTATTATTATTTGTAATCAGCTCGTTTAGCGTTATTTAAAACTGAACTTTTGTCACTTATTAGTTAAGATTTTGTAACGATCATACGCGATCATTTTGGGTGATCGCTTACCGAAAACAGAAAACAAAAGAATATGTGAAACGTCTGGTCTAAAACTTAGTCGCGGTCGCTTAAGAAATTTGAGTGGTGGTCGCTTACGAGAGAGCTCTTGAAACAGTATTTAACTAAAAAACAAAACGGTTATTTGCAAAGTGGTCGTTTACGGAAGGTGGCCGCTGACGAGAAATGTGAGAGTTGACTGTAGTTAAAGTTTAGAATGGGATGCGACTAAAAAAGATTGTGGTTGCTTACTATTTACCAAAAAAAAAACCGAAAATTTCGGTTGAAATGTAAATGGAAAGCCTATTTTGGTCTTCCCAAATGGAAAAGTTCCGGGCAAAACGGACTTTTATGAAAGGTAGACCAAAATTTCCAAACGGAAATGTGCAGTTCTATTTGCTCATTTCAACCAATTCCAGGCCTTTCGGCTTGGATCGTTGTAACCCGACCGTTTGTGTAAATGGAACACGCAAGTCCCATGAAAATTTTCATTTGGGTGTTTCATGCGTACCATTTACTACAACCGTCGACCAACCATTTTTTTTTTTTTTTTTTTTTGCGTTCACAACAATTCTGCAGTTTATATATGATTTATTTCAGATATCATTTACACTCATTTCTTTCACGGGAACATATGAACCCACAATTGACCTGCTCCCAAAGTCAGTGGGTTCATAGCTCAGTTGTTTAAAGCATTGCACCGTTATCGCGTGGTCACCTGTTCAAACCCCGTTGTCCTGAGTCCTGAATTGTTTCAGGCTTCTTTTCGCAATTGCACCAATTGCGTACTGAGACTGCGAGGACCATTCTTTCATATGATTTATTTCATATATCATTCACACTCTTCTTATTCAAGAGGTAGAAATTCTGAGCCTGGATCGTCTGCTTGCGACTCTATCTCTAGATCCAACTGTTGCTCGTCAGGAATCTCGACTCTACCAGTACTGCTCCCTGCGCGCAGGTGTCTGCAGGGTCTACGCACCACACTGAAGGGAGTGTAGATGACTTGTTACATAATGATGATAATAATAATAATAATAATAATAATAATAATAAACATCATTTATATAGCGGATATATACGGAGTTCTATACCGCTTTACAGTTATAAAATAATATCTAAACTAAATATATAATAATTTAAACTAAATTAAATGTGAACTTAAAAATCATCTAAAAGCAATTCTAAAAAGATAAGTTTTAAGCGTGATTTAAACGCAGTGACTGAAGGACTTAGCTTAATTTCAGAGGGCAGATCATTCCATAACTTAGGGGCGGCGACATAAGTTTTTAGACGTGCTTTAGGGACTTCCAAGAGATGTTTTCCAGCAGATCTTAAACTCCTTGGTGGATTATAGCCGACTAAAAGCTGACTTATGTACGGAGGTGCTAAGTTATTAAGTGCCTAGTATGTCAATAATAAAACTTTAAACACAATTCGCTGCTCCATCGGATGCCAATGCAACGCTATAAGGAAACGACTTGCGTGCGCAGCTCTAGGCTGTCGAGCTACAAGGCGCAGAGCGCAATTTTGAATGCGCTGAAGCTTGATGATCAGACACTTTGGTGACCCAATGAGCTGCGAGTTGCAGTTGTCTATTCGACAAGTAACAAAGGCATGAACAAGAGCTTTTGTGCTTTCAACATAGGAGCAGGGTTTCTCGCTAGGACTTTTCCGAGCGTCTTCCACCCTCTTTGCTGCTCCAACTTTACCTGAACGTAACCAAGTCTCCTAGCTGTAGATCAGGAAGGGCCCGCTCTCCATGTTTCTTGTTTAAGTGCTGACGGCATAAAAACCGCTTTACCTCGATAGGCAAAAACTATTACGTTATAGGAGAGATGTTGAGATGATCAAACAATTGGCCTGCTTTAATTAGACTGAAGGTGAAACAAGGAACATAAAGCAAATTACATACCAGGATTTCTGTGGACTGAAATGAAAGCAAACGACTTCGCCGCGCTCTCTCATTCGTCTTTTGCGTAGCTTAATCTGTCGCATGATGACAATCTGAAAATGTTAGCTCAGGCCCGTAGACAGCTTTTTGCATGGGGAGATACGTTTAAGCACTGAAGGCTGGAAGTTAGGAGCGCAGTAGACTCAAGTTTCTATTGAGATCCGAGGACATACTCCCCTGGGAAATTTTGAAAAATTTGGCCGTTGAAGACTTCATTTCGTGCGTTTTGAGGGACGTTACATAGAAAGTTAGAAAGTCGAGATCAAACTAAAAACGTCAATACTTAAGAAACATTTCTTGGTCGAAATGGATTTTGTGTTTAATCGTTGAGTAGTGTGCCAAGCTCAAGCCTCCTTGAATGCTTCTGGGAAAAGATATCTACCACTTCGCATTAACGGGAGAGCCTACCTTGAGCTGTGACGGCTCTGTTGTAAATGTGAAGCCGCCTTAGAGCACTTGCGCTCCTTTCACACTCGCAGTTGGTAGCTGGAATTGTGCAACAAATCTCGTTCAAGAAGACTTAAGAATTTGGGTACAAATCCCTCACCCTAAAGCTTTTGCAGCGGTATTGGGTCTTTCCTTTTTTGGCTTCGAGCTGTATCCGAAATAACCTTCTATCAAATTAATTGTATCGACACAGCAGGGGATCACATGGGGGAAATAAAATGAAAACGATTCAATAAACTGGGTTTCATTTCAATTTTCACAAGAAGCAAGTCAGGAAGCACGTACTACAGCTACTTAGCGTTTACCTTTTTGGTACCTTTTGTTTTGTTTTGTTTTGTTGTTGTTGTTGTTGTTTTTTTACCGGAGCCTGTAACTGGTTGCAGAGAGAAAACAGAAATAACAAAAAACAGCGAAAAAACGGCGAAAATCTGATGGGGAAACCTTATAATACGTCCCCTTCCATTCACGACATAATATATATAGTACAGTAAGGTAGGGAGGGGATATATTAGCAACAGATTGCCTTAATTACTTAGGATCACCAGCCTATTCCCGTTTGGATAGCGATTCATTAGGGATTTCTGAGAAATACAAACAGA
>JAEMWC010000680.1:165000-175000 GCA_016490735.1 Pachyseris speciosa
ATTAAGTGAGTGAATTAGCTGATTATCCTGTGACATTAAGTTTTGGGCTTCTCTCCCTAAAATAAATTATAGTCTACTAGAAAATCACAGACTACAGATGACAAGCAGCGTTTGAAGCAGTTTGGCAGTTATATATTTCAGTCACTCGCATTAACCTTTCTCAATGAGACTCCCTCTTGCCGGTTGCCCAAAATATAAGAAGAATCGCAATGTCACATTGAAATTATTGAGAAATTAAGTTCTTGGCATTAATGCGACATAAAAGACAATACCCTACAAAGTTCTACCCTTCTTGTGATTTTTTTTAGACACAGACGAGTGTTCTACCAACTCACACAGCTGCGATGTAAATGCCGTGTGCAATAATACCCAAGGATCCTACACTTGTACATGCAATGTTGGATATTCAGGCAATGGGAGAACATGTACTGGTAAGTTGCTGCAGTTGTCAAGTTACTTAATTACAAATGCCCAGCGATGACAGGCATGAACGTTTTGCGCAATTTGCTTTCGATATTGATAGCCTCGCTACGTTTCAGCACCTGCTTTCAGCCACTCACATTACCCTTCATGACTGAGACTCCCGGCTCCCTCTCTATTGCCCTCAAAGACGAAGACAAATCCTCCCATTACCAAGAGCCTGTCCTCTTTCCTTATCCCTGTTTTTCAGTATTTTTGGTGCTCTATACCATGACATGATATAGAAAACCAAACAAGCAGATTATTGAGAAAATAAAGCTCATACCAAGGTCCGCATTGAAGACAACGTATATACTTGCACTCTCCTTATTATTTTTTGGAGGTATACCCAAAGCGGAAAGATTTTTCAAACAGTTTACTGATATTTAAATCATGCAAGGCTTAGACAGTAATTGTGAAATTAACGGACCACCGAGGGAACGGCTTTAGATTGCTTTATTTGCGGCATAATGCAAATGACTTGATATGTTTACTATTTTCTAATCGGTTATAAACTGAAATAGGTATGGTAATAAGACAAATGGGTAGGTCGTCAAGTGTGTTATAATTATATATATATATAACTATAACTTCACAGGAGTTCAGGCTTCAGGAGTAATCATCGTTTTATTGCGACAGTGCTGTTTCGTATGGTTCAAAATTATATGACCACACTCATCAGGCAACTTTAACGATTTAGTGTTAAAACTAACAGAACTGGCAGTAAAATATGAATGGTTGTTATGGAGATGCGTTACATTCAAGGCATTGTATCTAGGTAACAGATGCTTTTTGTCTTAGTTGCGTTACTCTAAAGTTCTGGAGCACATATCTGTTTCTGTGGGGGCATGAACTCGCTAGCTCGTTTCGCCTGTTTAGGCTACACAGCTCTTTTCTACAAATGATGATGAATTTTTCATACAGACAAAGATTACATTTTTTGTTCATGTTGCTGTAGGGTTTACATTTCTTTAAAATTTTCCATTTCATCTGGAAAGGCTTCTTCTTGTCTTTTAAATTCCAGACATACTTCGAGAGTTCTGTTTCATTTCTTCTGTTGGAGTGTCGAAAGGATGTCTGGTGGTTTCTGTAACGTTCCTTAAAGTTTGTTGCCAGTCTGACATACGTTTCAGTTGTTGTCTCTGTGGTTACTGTGGCTTGGTAGATGACATTTGTCTGGAGGCATTTTCCTTCTAGTGGACAGTCTGGTTTTTTTCTGCAGTTGCAGGTGTCAGGTTGTTGCGTTGGTAAGTTCGAATTTGAGAGAATGCGCTTGTTGTGTGACGAGATGATAGATTTCATGTTTGGCATGCATGAGTAGCTGAGTTTAAGTGTGTGTCTGTTGAAAATCTTGTGGAGTGGATGGTTCTTTGGGAAGCATCTGTCGACGATGTGTAGGAACTTTCTTCCAAGGTTAGTTCTGGCGTTTGAATTGAAAGGGGGGTTGTACCATGTGGTGTTTCTTGTTCGTTTTCTTTTGTTTTTCGAAGCTTACTCTTGTAAAGGATTGTACGTCAGCTTGTGACTGTATCCACTTTCTTCAAGAGCTTTCTGGTAAGGCGCAATGGATTCGTCAAATACTTCTTTGCTGGATGATATGTTAGTTAATCTCTTGTTAATGTTGAGTGGGATGTTTTTTAGTAATTCTGGGGGGTGGTTGCTCTGTTGGTGGACATACGACAGTTTGTTATTGGGCTTCATGTATGGCTTGTAGCTGCCGTGTGTGAGGTCGAAGGTGACATCAAGAAAGTTGACGATCTTTTTGTTAGCATCAATTGTGAATGGCCTCAAAATCACAATTGATGCTAACAAAAAGATCGTCAACTTTCTTGATGTCACCTTCGACCTCACACACGGCAGCTACAAGCCATACATGAAGCCCAATAACAAACTGTCGTATGTCCACCAACAGAGCAACCACCCCCAGAATTACTAAAAAACATCCCACTCAACATTAACAAGAGATTAACTAACATATCATCCAGCAAAGAAGTATTTGACGAATCCATTGCGCCTTACCAGAAAGCTCTTGAAGAAAGTGGATACAGTCACAAGCTGACGTACAATCCTTTACAAGAGTAAGCTTCGAAAAACAAAAGAAAACGAACAAGAAACACCACATGGTACAACCCCCCTTTCAATTCAAACGCCAGAACTAACCTTGGAAGAAAGTTCCTACACATCGTCGACAGATGCTTCCCAAAGAACCATCCACTCCACAAGATTTTCAACAGACACACACTTAAACTCAGCTACTCATGCATGCCAAACATGAAATCTATCATCTCGTCACACAACAAGCGCATTCTCTCAAATTCGAACTTACCAACGCAACAACCTGACACCTGCAACTGCAGAAAAAAACCAGACTGTCCACTAGAAGGAAAATGCCTCCAGACAAATGTCATCTACCAAGCCACAGTAACCACAGAGACAACAACTGAAACGTATGTCAGACTGGCAACAAACTTTAAGGAACGTTACAGAAACCACCAGACATCCTTTCGACACTCCAACAGAAGAAATGAAACAGAACTCTCGAAGTATGTCTGGAATTTAAAAGACAAGAAGAAGCCTTTCCAGATGAAATGGAAAATTTTAAAGAAATGTAAACCCTACAGCAACATGAACAAAAAATGTAATCTTTGTCTGTATGAAAAATTCATCATCATTTGTAGAAAAGAGCTGTGTAGCCTAAACAGGCGAAACGAGCTAGCGAGTTCATGCCCCCACAGAAACAGATATGTGCTCCAGAACTTTAGAGTAACGCAACTAAGACAAAAAGCATCTGTTACCTAGATACAATGCCTTGAATGTAACGCATCTCCATAACAACCATTCATATTTTACTGCCAGTTCTGTTAGTTTTAACACTAAATCGTTAAAGTTGCCTGATGAGTGTGGTCATATAATTTTGAACCATACGAACATGAGGAGACGCAAGTGGGCCTAAACTGGAAGTACTTGATTTCCGAACTAATTAAAATTGCGGTTTACTCCTTAATTAAACTTCTGTCAACAAAGAGAGGTGAACACGGATCAAATAGGATTAATATGTCAGTATCAAATTTAGTCTTGACGATTGAGGTGCGTTCAGTCACGTTGTCTCGTTTCCGCAGTCATTTGAGAAAACCGAGCCACGTAGAAGTGTGCAGTCGATGGCTCCGAGGAATATTTCTCAAGGAATATTCCCTCCGCTTTCCAAAGGATATTGTCCGAGTATTCAAGGCGAAGAGCTTTACAGACGATAGATGGAGAACCGTATCGAGGAAAAGTTTCTTCAGAGGATGAAATCGTTGCCTCATCATTTGGATTAATTGCGGCATTCCTTTCTCCGTGCACGAGATTAGCAATTATATCAAGAGGAGATCTTTGAGCAGCTAAGATGCTTTTTAAACAGCCTTGTCATTAGCGTACTTTGTGAAGCTCAAGCCGACGTATAAACGAGCACTCGCACGGCCGCGAGTAGTTCGAATCCTGTGATGAAGACTCAAACGAATCGCCGTTTGCAAATGTCAGGGTCATCATCGTTTGTTTCACAAGAAATGGATGAAGACATTGGCTGCTTATTACTAACCCTGCCACGTAGCTGCCCAAAAAGGTAAGCTTAGAGAAATTCTCAATTTTTTTTTTCTGCGAACCTTGCACTCGGAAACACTGATCAGCGGCTTTCCATTGCGAGTTGCGCGAAATAGTTCTTGTAGCACGAAAAATAAATCCCAAGGAACAGATTTCGCGACAGAGGAGTAAATACTCACTATCTGAGGACCAAAATACTACAACAGACCCCGTCAACGAAAGGTAATTCCCGTTCCTTTACGAAATCCGCACAATGTCACTCGTAAATTATGCTCACATTTCCTGAAACAAGTTATTTTCGTGTCTTAGGGGGATAAGAGGGATTCCTAGAACAGGATAAAATTGTAGTTTGCTACTTATCAATGTTTATAAGAACAAGAGGGGGTAACTCGGACATATTAGGACATTTGACTTTTCAAAGTAATTTTTGGTCAAAATCCCACACTAGGGCCTGAAATTTGATAAAACTGGATGAAATTTCCCCACCTTAGGCATTAATTATATCTCTTTATAAGTATCACAGTTCTCCACTCCCTCTCCTTTCCTACAGATCAACCGGGATACATGATGATCTTGAATTTTTGTTGGAGGAGGAGCTGAGCAGTATTCAACTCTTTTCAATGTCACACATGGAAAGACAAAATACTTAGCAGCTTCTTGATTCTTTGGCTTTGTTGCCTACAAGATTAATTCCCTGCAGGAGGCTAACTGGGCACTGAGAAGTTATGGTCCAGAGTCCTTCAATGGGACCAACTGACAGTGCAAAAGAAGACTGGACAACAAACAGAAATTGGAGAACACAATATCCATGTTAGCTCAATTTCAGGTATGTAAAATGGTTAAGACTAAACATTAAAAAAATACTCTGGGGATGTTTCGTAACTGGAAATCAATGGCTTACATGTATTGTTGCTAGTTGGTGTCAATGCAGTCAGCAGCTCATTTACGACAAATGGCCATTTTTTTTTTCAGGTCCCACAAAAATGAATATCTTGGGAAATGTAGAAGATACTGTGGGGCATGCACTCCCCATTGAGAAGATGGCATTTTTTCCTGAGAAATTTATTTTGTATATTATTTCATTTTATGCTATTTGAGACTAGATCAACAGATTGGAAAAGATGTAAACAATTTGCATCTTTTCCAATCTGTTGATCTAGTCTCAAATAGCATAAAATAAGAAAAATATACAAAATAAATTGCTCAGGAATCACCAACATTACCAGTAACATCCAGATGTATTGTCAGAGTGTGCTGCTGTTGCCTTCAGCAATTCTTGTTTTCATTTTAACTGTATCACCAAGTATCGCCAAGGCTACCAGTGGCATTCAGATGTATTGTCGGAGTCATGTCTGCTGCTGTTGCCTTTAACAATTCTTGTTCTCATTTTCATTATAACTGATCAACTATCACCAAGGTCACCAGTGGCATCCAGATGTTTCGTCGGAGTGTGCTACTGTTGCCTTTAACAATTCTTGTTTTCATTTTCATTTTAACTGTTCAACTATCACCAAGGTTACCAGTGGCATCCAGATGTTTCGTCGGAGTGTGCTACTGTTGCCTATAACAATTCTTGTTTTCATTTTCATTTTAACTGCTCAAGTATCACCAAGGTTACCAGTGGCATCCAGATGTTTCGTCGGAGTGTGTTACTGTTGCCTTTAACAATTCTTGTTTTCATTTTCATTATAACTGTTCAACTATCACCAAGGTTACCAGTGGCATCCAGATGTTTCGTCGGAGTGTGTTACTGTTGCCTTTAACAATTCTTGCTTTCATTTTCATTATAACTGTTCAACTATCACCAAGGTTACCAGTGGCATCCAGATGTTTCGTCGGAGTGTGTTACTGTTGCCTATAACAATTCTTGTTTTCATTTTCATTATAACTGTTCAACTATCACCAAGGTTACCAGTGGCATCCAGATGTTTCGTCGGAGTGTGTTACTGTTGCCTATAACAATTCTTGTTTTCATTTTCATTATAACTGCTCAAGTATCACCAAGGTTACCAGTGGCATCCAGATGTTTCGTCGGAGTGTGTTACTGTTGCCTATAACAATTCTTGTTTTCATTTTCATTATAACTGCTCAAGTATCACCAAGGTTACCAGTGGCATCCAGATGTTTCGTCGGAGTGTGTTACTGTTGCCTTTAACAATTCTTGCTTTCATTTTCATTATAACTGTTCAACTATCACCAAGGTTACCAGTGGCATCCAGATGTTTCGTCGGAGTGTGTTACTGTTGCCTATAACAATTCTTGTTTTCATTTTCATTATAACTGCTCAAGTATCACCAAGGTTACCAGTGGCATCCAGATGTTTCGTCGGAGTGTGTTACTGTTGCCTTTAACAATTCTTGCTTTCATTTTCATTATAACTGATCAACTATCACCAAGGTTACCAGTGGCATCCAGATGTTTCGTCGGAGTGTGTTACTGTTGCCTATAACAATTCTTGTTTTCATTTTCATTTTAACTGCTCAAGTATCACCAAGGTTACCAGTGGCATCCAGATGTTTCGTCGGAGTGTGTTACTGTTGCCTTTAACAATTCTTGCTTTCATTTTCATTATAACTGATCAACTATCACCAAGGTTACCAGTGGCATCCAGATGTTTCGTCGGAGTGTGTTACTGTTGCCTATAACAATTCTTGTTTTCATTTTCATTTTAACTGCTGAAGTATCACCAAGGTTACCAGTGGCATCCAGATGTTTCGTCGGAGTGTGTTACTGTTGCCTTTAACAATTCTTGCTTTCATTTTCATTATAACTGTTCAACTATCACCAAGGTTACCAGTGGCATCCAGATGTTTCGTCGGAGTGTGCTACTGTTGACTATAACAATTCTTGTTTTCATTTTCATTATGACTGCTCAAGTATCACCAATGTTACCAGTGGCATCCAGATGTTTCGTCGGAGTGTGTTACTGTTGCCTATAACAATTCTTGTTTTCATTTTCATTTTAACTGCTCAAGTATCACCAAGGTTACCAGTGGCATCCAGATGTTTCGTCGGAGTGTGCTACTGTTGCCTATAACAATTCTTGTTTTCATTTTCATTTTAACCGCTCAAGTATCACCAAGGTTACCAGTGGCATCCAGATGTTTCGTCGGAGTGTTTTACTGTTGCCTTTAACAATTCTTGTTTTCATTTTCATTATAACTGTTCAAGTATCACCAAGGTTACCAGTGGCATCCAGATGTTTCGTCGGAGTGTGCTACTGTTGCCTTTAACAATTCTTGTTTTCATTTTCATTTTAACTCATCAACTATCACCAGGGTTACCAGTGGCATCCAGATGTTTCGTCGGAGTGTGCTACTGTTGCCTTTAACAATACTTGTTTTCATTTTCATTTTAACTGCTGAAGTATCACCAAGGTTACCAGTGGCATCCAGATGTTTTGTCGAAGTGTGCTAGTATTGCCTTGAACAGTTAAAATGAAAATGAAAACAAGAATTATTCTTGTTTTCATTTTCATTTTAACTGTTCAAGTATCACCAAGGTTACCAGTGGCATCCACATGTTGTGACTGCCAATGATAGATAGTAGTCAACTTACATGTACTTGCGTACTTAAAGTTCCCCAAAATTCGTGAGGTGGAACAGGCTTAAATTAGGCATTTGAGTTTGTGCCACAGGATACCCACTTCGGTGGTGTAGTAATGAATCGAAACACAAAATAATGTTGTTTGAGCTATAGTAAATGTTTGTAATGAAAAAAAAAATGTGATCAACAGATGAGAATGAAAAGGGTTAGTTTTAAAAGAAACTGTCAGGTGCTACGTCTTTTGGGGACTGAAACACGAGAATATGGTTTGTTTGAGATTAAAAAAGCTGACGTTTCTAGTGTTTGCCCTTCCACAGATCGCATCGAGGAATTGCGGGTTATGTATGGTTTGTGCACAGAATCTGGAGCTACGTGAAAAACGGAAATAAATAGAATGAAAAGCGTTCATTAATACGATTTGAAAGATGAATTTTTGCTCTAGATTTTTCCCCTTTCGGTGTTAACTTGATCCCGGGGAGGGGGGTGGGGTGGGGGTGGGTGGGGGTGGGGGTGTACTCCCAGAAAAATTGGGTAGGGCGTGCGGCCCCCTTCCCGAAACACTTACCATATTTTAGAACAAAAACAGCGGTTCTCCCTACCCTATTTCAGACCTGATCAAAAATTTGATACCCTGTTACAGACTTATTTCATGTGCGCAATAAAAGATAATTAAGGACAAAAAAGAAGGGCTTTTGCAGATGGTCTTATCGCCTACTGTCGAAGAAGTAGCTTCTTCTAAGAAAGTATACCCAATCCAAGACGAATGGACAAACCATACCTTATTTCAGACCAAAATGTTCAAAATCGATAACCTATTTCAGACCAACACGGCTAAAAATCCATACCCTTTGGTGCCCCATATACCTGATATAGCGCATATAAGGGAGTACCACCTCCCCCGACCTTTTTTTTCTTTTTCATTCGCTGATAAATATTAAAAGCAAATTAATGGTACCCAGCTACGCCATTCTTTTTTTTTTTTTTTTTTTTTTTTTTTTTTTTTTTTTTTTTTTTTTTTTGTGAATGATATATGAAATAAATCATACATGAACTGCGGAAATGAAATCAAATGAAGAATGATCCTCGCAGTTGTGAACGCAAATGATGCAATTGCGAAAAGAAGCCTGAAAAAATTTCAGGACTTCAACGGGGTTTGAACTCGTGACCTCGCGATACCGGTGATGACCACGATGAAGTCGATGACCCCGTTGAAGTCCTGAATTTTTTTCAGGCTTCTTTTCGCAGTTGCATAAATTGCGTTCAAAACTGCGAGGATCATTCTTCATTTGATTTTTGTTTTATGTAGGTTATACGTTGAGCACCAATTCTTCAATCAATACAAAGACCCTAAACCTAAAATTATACGGTCACTACCTTGACGACGGCATCGGTGCAGTGTTTTGAGGAACTCAATGAATTTATAACCTCCGTCAATTCCTCTCATCTGGCTCTGAAATATACCTTGGAAATTATAGAAGCTTCGCTGGCTCTTCTTGATATCAAAGTTTCTATCCGTGGCAATAACTTATGTACCAGTGTGCTCTCCAAAGTCACAGATTCTCACAGTTATTTATTGTATTCATCTTCACATCCATCTCACGTCAAATAATGAAAGCCACTGCTCCCTGTTACGGTCGTAGGAAAATCCACGGAAATTTAATCAAATCAACATAGCCGGCGTTGAGTAAATTTTTCACAGACAAAGGAAAACGTGCTATAATTGTAAACGCTCACAAAATAAAAAAATAGAGTTATAACTGAACATACATTACTTGAGTGACCTCGCCTACCAGTAAGCGAACGAGTTGTAGAGGCGTAGGCGAGTTTACCGGTATTCCTAATTCGGCCGGGTTTTCTTAATAAAAAAAAAAAGAAACGAATGCGTGATTTGGACTTCTGCATTATTGTTTGTTGTCTCGTCACTTTCTCACTCTCCCCGCCGCATAGAAAGTGATCCTAATTTTCTCACGGCTCAATCACAGTGTTTCCGGTGACAAAAATTAGTTTTGACAGCCGCACTTGCGAATTTTCACGCCTTCTACTTTACACGGGCTGACTCACTGACAGATTGAAAGTCAAATATGTAAGGAATGCGGGGTCCACAACCCCGCATTCCTTTGTAATACTTCCAGATAGACTCCGCTGCGTCTCGTCATGCAGCACTGTCGCAATAAAACGATGATTACTCCTGAAGCCTGAACTCCTGTGAAGTTATAGTCAATGCTCCTCAATCAAATGAGTTGAGCGCTCTACGAAATACATTCTACCCAAGAAACAAGTATATATATATATATATATAATATATATATATATATATATATATGTGTATATATATATATATATATATAATATATATATATATATATATATAACAATGTGTTTCTACTCAATCTCGTTTCATATGGAATTTAATACA